>SSNP01000018.1:1213700-1264428 GCA_006937955.1 Pachypanchax playfairii | reverse complement strand
TAGAACCCTCTACAGGAGATCCTTCCTGTCCACAGCTAGAACCCTCTACAGGAGATCCTTCCTGTCCACTGGTAGAACCCTCTACAGGAGATCCTTCCTGTCCACAGCTAGAACCCTCTACAGGAGATCCTTCCTGTCCACTGGTAGAACCCTCTACAGGAGATCCTTCCTGTCCACTGGTAGAACCCTCTACAGGAGATCCTTCCTGCCCACAGGTAGAACCCTCTACAGGAGATTCTTCCTGTCCACAGCTAGCCCCCTCTACAGTAGATCCTTCCTGTCCACAGCTAGAACCCTCTACAGGAGATCCTTCCTGTCCACTGGTAGAACCCTCTACAGGAGATCCTTCCTGCCCACTGGTAGAACCCTCTACAGGAGATCCTTCCTGTCCACAGCTAGAACCCTCTACAGGAGATCCTTCCTGCCCACTGGTAGAACCCTCTACAGGAGATCCTTCCTGTCCACTGGTAGAACCCTCTACAGGAGATCCTTCCTGCCCACTGGTAGAACCCTCTACAGAAGATCCTTCCTGTCCACTGGTAGAACCCTCTACAGGAGATCCTTCCTGTCCACTGGTAGAACCCTCTACAGGAGATCCTTCCTGTCCACTGGTAGAACCCTCTATAATGACTATCTGAAGAAAAAAAGAGTTAATGCAACATCCAATAGAATATTATTGTATAAAATATATTATATTTATCTGCTAACGTAAATCCAACTTACAACATGTTAATGTCCAGACATTTTACATTCACCTGACCCATATTAGTGTGTGTCTCACATAGTTAAATATCAAAGAGTGTGTATTGGGAATCTTTAAAGACATGATCCAAATTAAATTAATCTAGTTCACAAAGCTGTGAAGAATCTGTGGTAATAATCATAGAAGAGAAGACAGAGATTTCTTCATTTATTCTGCACCATTTTGACAGTGTTATTAGGAACACACACACACACACACACACACACACACACACACACCCACAAGTGTGTTTTGGTATCCTTATGGGGACCGTCCATTGACTTCCATTGATTTTAGTAACTAGATTTATACCTAACCCAAACCCTTTTACTAACCTTAACCATTACTGATCTATAACTAACCCTAAGACTAATTAAACTCTATTCACACCATACCTATAAACCTAACCCCTAACCCTAAAAAGGGGAGTCCCCCTCATGGGGACCAGGCTTCGGTCCCCACAAGAACCCTCGGACCCCAGAAAGATAGTAAAAGTCAGGAAACGGGTCCCCAGGAGGTCAGAAATACAAACCCACACACACACACACACACACACACACACACACCAGGTGCCCAACAAGTGAACATAATCCATACTGACAGCTAGCCTTCACGCTCTGACGCACCTCACCTCCCAAGATGGACACAGAAGGACCGTTTTACACACACTTCCACACAAAGACAAGTACAAATGCAAAGTCTAAATGGATTTGCTGTTCACAGCAGGTGAAAACTCAAAACATTAGACGGGGGAGGAGCAGGAGGTGGGATGGATGGCAGAGTGGAACATTAAAGTGGATCAGGGTTTAGACTACTTCTTTTTCTTATTCTGTCATTTTTGTGAGAATTTCTTTATACACACTCAGGAAATCTTTTGGCTTTGAATTATTTAACTGAAAAGAGAAAGTGGCATTGATTATCTAGTAAAACCCTGTCCAAATAAAAATTTGTCTGTTACGGTTTTAGGTTATAATGTAGGACCCAGGTGCAGGCAGGAGACGGGGAGGCGAAAATGAGACAAACAAAAAAGTTTAATAATAAAGTAAAATGCTGACGGGGCAGCAAAACAAATTTACATGAGAGAAAAGACACATCATCCAGAGGGGCGAAGACCAACATAATCCAAACCACGGAATCAAATCAATCAAATCAAAAATACTTTATTAATCCCCGAAGGGAAATTCAAGTGTTGTTGTAGCTCAGTTCTTTTTCAGGGAGCCATAGAGAGTTCTAGGTGTGGACAGGAAGGATCTCCTGTAGAGGGTTCTAGGTGTGGACAGGAAGGATCTCCTCTAGAGGGTTCTAGGTGTGGACAGGAAGGATCTCCTGTAGAGGGTTCTAGCTGTGGACAGGAAGGATCTCCTGTAGCGGTCTGTGCTGCAGCGGATTATGAAGAATCTTCTTACTGAAGACAGTGAACTGAAAGAGTTACTGTGTTCTGAAGAGGATGATGAGGGTTTTCCATCATGTTCTTCATCCTCCTTTGGACAATCAACTCAAGAGACTCCAGTTCAGTCTCCAGGACAGAATCAGTCCTCCTTATCCATCTGTTCAGCCCCTTCATGTCACTTGCTCTGATGCTCCGCCCCCAACAGGTGACTGCAGATGTGATCAGCTGACAAACTCCTCTTCTTTTGCAGCTCCTCTTCAAATCTCTGTCTGCTCATATTGTTTGAAAGCCAGGCAGAGTCCAGGATATATCCCTTTAGCCGTGTCTCAGTAAAACACGTGATGCTGCATTCCTGATACTCTGGCTGGGTCTTCAGCAGAGCTTCAAGTTCATCCATTTTGTTAGCAAAGAGATCTCACATTCGTCAGTATGACTGATGGAAGTGAAGGTTTAAACTTCCTCTTTCTCTCTCTTCACTTTGCTCCTGCTTTGCATCCACGTCTTCTTCTTTTGAGCTCATCAGGGATCCAGAGTTTCAATTTGAGGATTATTTCAGCCTTAGAAATGTCAGTTAGCTGCTCTTTCTTGTAAACAAGTCTCTTGTTGCCATGGTTACGCATCATAACAAGTGGCAAAAAAGTGACAAATCAAGCAAAAAACTCAATCAGCACAGCATCCAAATCAGGAGAAAAGTATTTAGAAAATATTTCCAGAAGAAAAAACTAGCAAGAAATACTCAAAAAGAACAAAAAAATGCTAGCAAATGCTAGCTAAGTCACAGAGCTACTCCAACAAGCTGCCACCAGTTGTAGCGCTATTCCGGAATGATAAACTAGGAGCTAAGACTGGGAAACGATGAACAGAGACAGGGGCTAAAAGTGAGCATGGCCAAGAACTAGAACTAAGATTTTAACTGAGAATAAACCGACACTGACTAACAAACACATGAGACTTAAATACAAAACCCTAACTGATAACAAACTCAAAACATCTGAGGACATGGGGAGAAACAAACACAGGAACTAATCACAGAAACAAGACACACCTGGGAGTGGAAGAACAGGAAATGACAACAGACAATCAAGGAACCTAAGACACCATGCAGGAGAACAGGAAATAAAAACGTTACCAAAATAAAAGCAAAACAGGAAACTAGATGACTAAGGAAAATAAAAGCATAACATGACATAAGACACCGAATGAGAACAAAAGGAAAAACAACTACTGAAAACCCCCCGAAGTACAGAACATAATAAACCAAAACCCCAAGACCTGGCATTGTCCCACAGTAGACATCAACAGAGTACAGGTTGGGTGTTATCTTTGACCGGGACGTATCCTTTAAAGAGGCCCTTCCATTAAAAACGTTTTTTCTGAGGTTTCTGTTGAATATTTTAGCTCCACAGGTGTTCTTACCTTCGTAGTGGGTGTGAAAACAGGTCAACAACTTCTCTTTTAGTTTCTATCTCTCAAACCACGCAGGTGGCGATAAAACCAGAATTCTCCCGAGTTAGAACGGCCTGTATATGTTTCATCACAACTCCTTTGTTCATTAGTATTCATCAGCTCCCGCAGTTGAAACCACGCCTAGCATGCTGCTGGCTAAAAGCTGTTAGCATAACGTAGCAAACAGGAAGACACGACGTCTGACGTTACCATGCACTGCGGGGCAGGAAACAGCATACCTTGCTCTCATAGGCTAGTTTGTTAGCCAATCAGAGTCTAGCAGATTCAAATAATGAATATGAACGAGCTGTTGACGAAGCAGCCTGACGGAAGGAGCCGGAACTACACGAATTTTTATGCAGACAGATTGAAAGGTCTGTTAATCAGTGTTTCCTGACGTTTTTTAGATATAAAATGTTTCATATTACTGGTTAATACTTAAGAAATAATCACAAAGTCATGAAATATGTATGAAATGGCCTCTTTAACTCTCATATAAAACATGTTACCATGACAACCTTCTTTCATCTTCTTAATGTTGATAAAATTAGGATCATTCTGACCCAAAATGATGCAGAAACATTAGTGCATGTATTCATTACTTCTAGTCTTGATTATTGTAAGTAAAGTTTATTTCTCAAAATGACTTTCACAGATACAAAATCACAAAGCGCTGTACAAAGATCCATAAAATACAACATATTAAAATAAAACTAAATAAAACACCCCATCAACAAAAGGCTTTCTTAAAAAATAGTGTCTTCAGTCCCTTTTTAAGAGTCGACCCCACAGAGCGACAGAGGCAAGCATTCCACAGTCAGTACAATATTGTAATTCTTTATTATCAGGATGCTTTAATAGTTCTGTTAAAGACCTCCAGCTGATCCAAAATGCTGCTGCAAGAGTTCTGATGAGTGTTAGAAGGAGAGATCATATTTCTCCTGTTTTAGCATCACTTCATTGTCTCACATTTCACAACTTACTGAAACTGATTACTATTTACAATTTTTTTTCTTAAAGCTATCTTTGAATCTGGAGTATTGATGTGGTTTGTACTTCTCGTTTCTGTTACGTTTGACATGACTGGTGTGATGAACTGACGTTTTATAAAACTGAACTGAGTCAAACTGAATTGAAAAAGCTGTGAAGCAAATGCAGCATGTCTGAAAGTGGTTCTGCAACATGACGTCACCATAAACAGCAGAAATTAGCATTTATATAACAACAGAAAGGACATTTTTAGTGAAACTGCAAAGGAAAAGAACAGATCAGAGAGTTACTCTGAGAACAAGTTAGGTTTGTACTAGAAACATTGAGGTATGATTTAAGGTTGAAAAGAGAAAAGTAGAGTGGGGGTACATTCTTGGCAAAGATTGACGGTCGTTTAATGCGGGAGTGAGTGGAGAAATTATTGCAAGGCTGCTACACTAGCTGACTATAGATGTGACACATCGCTCATATGGCTGCTATCCCAACTGAATGGAAATTACCCCATTAACACGAGCTGAATGCTAACTGCTACTGCACACATCGTCTGGTAGTAAAGAGCTGAGCTGGCTAATGGCTGTATGTCACTGTAATGGTGTTTTTCTCTCCAGCAGCCATGTCTCAAAGGGACTTCTGGCGTTTCATTGCTAGACTCCACCCCCAACTATTCATCTTTGGGATGAATATGGGATGACCTTCGAGTTTAAGGCTAAAGTCATTTCTGGGATAGCGTTTATGAGAACTGAGCATGTCCTCTGTTTCACAGGATCTGGTTTTTGCCGTGGATAAATAAAGGAAAATCGTTCTTAAAATGATACCACAGATCATTTTTTACTAGTCCTGGGGACTCATGTACACATAAACCCAAGCACAAACACAATAAATTCAACAAAAATGGTTGTGTATTATTTATTTAAATTAATCCTTTTTAATAGTCATTTTCAGCTAATAAGTTTTTGAGGTGATGTTTTCAGAGGAAAAAAGAAAAGCCTTGTTTAAAATCTCATACACTGTTTTAACCCTATAATGCCCCTTGTATCATATTTGCTACATAGTTTTGATCATTTCTAACATGGTTGCTCCCAGTAAATGATCCACTTGCCTTTTTTTTCAGGTTAAATCATCATTATTATATGGATGAATGCATTATTATTAACTCATTTTTTATATTACAATTAAACCGTAAAGACGGCCAATGTAATAAATGTGATACAAAAATTTATTATAAATAACATGATATAGCAAAAAACATTTGTGAATTTTGTTCTCAGGCTTCCTAAACATCCCAGTTCCAAATAAACAGAATTTTCTGTCTATTTTTTAATAAGTTGGGTCTTACAGGGTTAACACATCCTCTTTATTGTGTTTTATATTGTTAACCAGACTCCAAGCACACGATTTCTTTTTTGCACACGGCAGCACAAATTCCACAGTTATATCACCCACATATTTGTATCTCATCACAATAAAGATGGCTGCACGGGGAACTATTCCTATGTTCAGGGGGACCAACTTCCTAGTTGTTCCCTTGGGGCTATCTATCTGTTCTTTATACAGAGCATGAGCCTGAGAGCAGTAGACCATCTGTCATTCATGCTATAGGTTTACGGTTATTATCAGTCCAAGACCATTAGCTCTAAGACATTAACAGCAGCTATCATCAATGCCATTAACTTCTTTCCCTACTAAAAGGCTACTGTCCCATACAAAGACTCATTAGGGAAAGGCAGAGAAGGATGGGTATAGAGAGAGAAGGAGAGACAAGAAGACAGAGAGGAAAAATGATCAAAAACATGAGTGGAGATGTGAGGGTGAAAAATCAAATAATGAAAGTAGGAGACACTAAAAAACTTGAATCATTTTTATGTTTTCACTGTCACATTTCCTTCTACTCCTAATAGACATTGTATTTTATTGCAGCTGTGTATGTTCTGTGTTTATAACATTTTAAAGACACGGAATCAGCAAAAACTTCACATGAAAAGGCACAATTAGCCTTTAGAAATACAGTTGGAAACATTGTACCTTTTAAAAATACAGATTTTTTATTATTTTAAAGGGTTCTGTGTCTTTATTATATGTATAGAGAGTGGCGCGAGGCAGAGTGTGTTTGAACAGATTCTACTGATTTACAAGTGGATTGCTGCACAACTGGGGGAATCCAGAGGTAAGTATCAGCTTTGTTTTGTAGGAATCAAGTCTAATCAAAGATGCAAAAACCAGGAGGAGATCATCATTAGAGTCTTTTCAAATATGAGTTTACAGCCCTGGAAACTGAGGAGTTACATCAGGAGAATGATGATAAGGTAGTATTACTGGAAATTCAGAAGGTTTTCTAAAGGAAATCATATTCAGGCTTACTCATACATCACAGAGAGCAACAACAACAGTCTGGTACAAGCAGTGGATGAAGCCCAGTTTAAATAACAAACAATTTGATTGCAGAGAATGACTTGCTGCAGGAAACCAGCCAGCCCCGCCCAAGATCTGGAACAGAAGCTTAGGGAAGCAGCCTCCAGACTTACCTGCACAGGAGGAACACTCAGTAAGATGAAAATGGAGTAGGGGAGTGAAATGGGGGGAAGGAGAGGGGAAAAAGTCATAAAACAGGCCCCCAGAACCCCAACAGCATCTACCTGCCCTCTTTAACAGCCACTTCCACGCTGACTGGGGATCTGAAATGAATATGTCCTCCAGAATTAAGGAGCAGGAATGCAAGACTTCTTCTCCAGACCCCTTCCCAGTCAACATAGAACTGGAAACCCAAGCCTCAACACTGAACACACAGAAAGACTTGATGATTATCAATGAGCCAGCAATGGGGTTGGAGTTTGGCTAGAAGGGACAATGAATTGGAGAGACGTGGACGTTATGGTTGATCTTCAAGGATGACAAAGTATTATTAATGCAATCAGTCCCATAAGGACAAGTAAATGGTAAATGTCCTGTATTTGTTTAGCACTTTTCTAGTCATTCAGACCACTCAAAGAACTTTCACACAACCCGATATGTAAATCGGGGGCTACATGCAGTTCAGTGTCTTGTGGTGGTGGAAGCCGGGATCAATCCAGATTGGAAGACGACCGCTCTAACCACTGAGCCACAGCCGTCTCCAAGTAAATCTAGGATCAAGTTTCTCAGAGGAGCACTGGATATGCTTATAAATAGAAGACTAAACTCCCTGATCTGAGGTGCATGTAAGGCCAGTGTCCTCAAATGTTCAGCAAGAAGCAATTCTACACTTTAGTTTGTAGCTCGGCCGCTTGGGTTTGATTCCAAACCTGCCGACAGCATCGGATATGGTGTCGGACAGAGGGAACAGCCACATCATCTTCTTAGGATGGAAACAATGAAAGAAGACAACCAACGTGTGTCTCAATCTAGGACAGACCAGCAGCAGAAGAGGTTTGGGTGTCATGAGTATATTCATGCGTGATGTTCTCTAAGCTCAAGGTGCACAGATTTTAAGAAATGTACACATTAAAGCTTTTTCGAGATCCTGGTTGGCTTGTTCGGTCTGTCCATTCATATGAGGGTGATAGTCAAAGGAAAGGCTGACTGACAGAAACTCTCAGAAACGATACCATGATGACAAAATAATTGAGTAATTAAAATCTGAACAGTCTCGAAGGCTGATAAAAGTTTGAATAGGGGAACAAAGTGCAATGACTTGGAGAATCTGTTTCCTTCTGATGATCAATACAGGACCAGGTCTGGTAGAGGTGCGTATAAGTAGACTTCCAGAGGAAAGATGAGAGCTTTTACATCGAGCACAGGTGGTAAAAGTACCATTGATTACTATGCAAAAAACAGTGTCACACTTATGAAATGTTATTTCCCTTAAACCATTCAGATATTGGAGTTGTTTAGGACAATAGCAAACAATCAATCAATCAATCAAAAAAACTTT
This sequence comes from Pachypanchax playfairii, assembly GCA_006937955.1. Lineage (NCBI taxonomy): Eukaryota > Metazoa > Chordata > Actinopteri > Cyprinodontiformes > Aplocheilidae > Pachypanchax > Pachypanchax playfairii. The sequence goes on along the minus strand of SSNP01000018.1, from coordinate 1,255,953 downwards.
ATTAATCCCCGAAGGGAAATTGCGTGTTGTTGTAGCTCAGTTCTTCTTCAGGGAGCCATTGTAGAGGGTTCTAGCTGTGGGTAAGAACGATCTCCAGTAGCGGTTTGTGCTGCAGCGGATCTGAAGAAACCTTTGACAAGACCATTTTGGTCTTGGTCCTGTTCTAACCAGATGTATTTGCACTTCAAATGTAAAAGTTATTAAAATTCATAGTTGTCAGAGTTTACCGTTGGTGCTGTTGACTGAAGGTTTTTTATGCAATGCTACAGAGAAGTGGGAGAAAGATGCATAGAAACTGGAAAAGGAGAAAAATGAAGGTCAGTTTACTTTTTAACCCAACATTTCAACCTCTGGATGCATACTTTGGGGCCCCCTGACAGATGCTTATTGCCTCACATGGATGCACATGAATGTACATAGGCATGTGCTCACACACATACTTGTACTTTGCTTGTGGGGGCAGTTGGTTTAATTACTGGAAGTGTGCAAGTTCTGAAACCTTAAGATTCTGTCCTATTTGTAAACCTGTTTCTCTACCATTAGCTTAATTTTCAACTTAATGGGTGTAGAGTCAGCAAGATCAAATTACACGTGTAATTTGTCCCTTTGAGATCATCAATGAGATGATTATGAAATGATTTAAGGAAAATAATCAGTTTCAGAAAGTTTATTTTTCAGGTTGTTCGATGTAGGTCACGAGGAGAGGAGAAGGAGTGAAGAAGAGAAGTGTCAAAACTCCTTAATAATAATACATCAAACCTTTTTCCCCCTTTCTTTTAGCTCTCACAGGGGTGTGAGATCAGTCAGGCAGACAGACATGAAAGACAAGACAGGCAGAGAACTGCTCATCAAGCTGTGGAGATTCTTGGTCCTCGGGGAGCTTTTAGCTTGGATAATCACCTCAAGGAGCTTTTAGCAAGCTGTTGTCATAACCAGAGTGTCTAACTTGTTCAAATTTCTTGGTGTGCAAAGAGTCTGCCCGTGCTTGCACCAAGAGAATTTAGACCTTCAGAAGTCATGATCTTAGAGAAGACAACAGCTTTTAGGGAGGTTGTACGGTGTCGACAGCCAGGCTAAGATGACCATGTATTTATGTATACAAGTCAAAAACACAGAGGAAGAACAGGAAGTGCAATATTCAGGGGGGGGGGGCTATTGTAAGGCAGTAGATGTGGAGCCATGATGTTTTATCATTTGTATTTATGTAGATTATTTGCATAACAGTTTTCTTTTTGTGTTTTAAAAACATTCATGAATAAAACTGAACTTTTTTGTAGTTGCATGTGGACAAGTGGACAAGATGCTGCAAGTTATTATTAATATTCTTTTTAAAATCTCATTGAAAGTGGAGAAATCGATTTTATTAAAAAGTGATTATCTTCTTTTCATCTGTGGTGTATATTGAAATAAGGGTTAAATAACAGCTGTTAATCATACATGGCATTTTTTAAATTAATGATCATTTGTAAAATATTTTTGCTTTCAATCATTATTATGATTATAATGAGTAAGTGATTCCATTTACAACCCAATTAGGATTTAATTTTCAGTAACAGTAACTTCTCTCATACATGGATTGTGATGAAGAAAGCAGTTCTAGTTTGTTCCTGATTGGTTCTGTTTGTTTTTCTAGCAGCCTCAGAACCATTTCAGACCTACAACGAGCCACTTTTAACATTTTCTTCCACTAATGGTTTTTTTCTGATGTATTCCAAATTTCTGTGTACAAGATCACAGAGTACACAGTTTATCTACACTGATCAAAGGTTTTTTTCTCATTATCATACCCTGGGCCGGTTCTGGGCATAGGCGGATTAGGCCATTGCCTAGGGCGCCCTCTGCTGGAGGGGGCGCCAAATTCACCTTTTTTGTTTTTTTATTTTATTTTATTTTTTTATGGACAACTGTCTTTTTTTGCCTAGGCCACCATGCAGCTCAGGGCCAGTCCTGATCATACCAACACAGTTTAAAGGTTCTTTAGAATGTTAAACAGTATCTCTGATCATTATTTAAAACCAGCACTTGGAGCAGGAGTTCAACATCACATATCATACAGGCTCTATAAAGACCAGCTGCTGATACTAATAGATCTGGCAGTATTTACAAACTGAGCTGTAACACAGATTTATTAATTTACTTGAGATAAGCATTAGTGAACGTAGCTTTAACACAGTGCACTGACCAGCATTTATCATGCAACTGTTTTACCCATAGTATCACGTTATTATGCTACTAATTCTACTTTTTAAATGTTGAAGCTCAGAATTTCTATTCTTCTGTCTTAAACTGAAAAGAAAAATAATTAGGAATGCACCAATACTGCTTTAAAGGGTTAGGGTTAGGGTTATTAACCAGTAATATGAAACATTTTATATCTAAAAAACGTCAGGAAACACTGATTAACAGACCTTTCTATCTGTCTGCGTTAGGGTGGTTCCGGCTCCTTCCGTCAGGCCTCGAGCAGCAGCTCGTTCATATTCATTATTCGAATTTGCTGGACTCTGATTGGCTAAGAAACTAACCTATGAGAGCAAGGTATACTGTTTCCTGCCCCAGTGTTCATGGCAACATCATACGTCGTGTCTTCCTGTTTGCTACGTTTTATGCTAACAGCTTTTAGCCAGCAGCATGCTAGGCGTGGTTTCAACTGTGGGAGCTGATGAATACTAACGTACAAAGGAGTTGTGACGAAACAGATACAGGCCGTTTGAACTCGGGTTTTATCGGCACCTGCGTAGTTTGAGAGATAAAAACTGAAAGAGAAGTTGTTGACCTGTTTTCACACCCATTATGAAGGTAATAACACCTGTGGAGCTAAAATATTCAACAGAAACCTCAGAAAAAACGTTTTTAATGGAAGGATCTCTTTAATATAAATATTGAATGTAATTGAATTAAGACTTATTCAGATTCTCTTCCACTGTAGACCATTTATCATGTGGAGGACAGATTTAAACATCCTATAATTTTTTATTTGAAATATCTTAATTTTACAACATACTTTCTGACAAACCCCCCAAAAGTGCATAAATACATGATCATTATTTGCCTATATGTAAATTCCAATATGCTGAACATAATTTTTTTTCTAATATATTTGTTTATGGGCAATAAGACTGTGTGCAGTCTTCCATGAGGCTTTGCTTGTAGATGTTGATGTAAACTGTGAACCAGCCGCCACCTTCAGACATGATCACAGACATGTTCACACAAACACCAACCACTTTACTCTGAGTTGCTCTTTTTGCTCTTTTGAGAATTGTATGAAACTACTGCACCATTTTTTTTCTACAGTGTACTCGTAACTAAAAGCCTCAAGTGCTTCAGAATTCTTGTGTTTTTCAGGTTTTTTTTCAGAATTTTAAAACAATTTCTGAAATATTTGCACAATGTTAATCTACAGGACATAATTTGGAACCAAAGTACCAAATAAAATACCCACATTTACTGTAAAATTATCAAAATACCAAATAGAATACCCAAATTTACTGTAAATTTACTGTTCTAAGTATGTAGTGAATATATAGACCAACATTAATATGGTAAGTACTGTTTACACTAAATGCAGGAAAAAGTGTTTAAGTTGAACAGAACATTCAGTCTTGAATGAAGGTGCTTTAAAATGTTCACTCATGCAGTCTAACCTGTAAGTGATTTTATTTTTTGGGGGTTGTCACCAATTTTATTCTTATTTCAGTCAGTCACATGCTGACAAAACCTACAGAAAATGTTTTCCCTTAAGCCAAAACATCTATTCATACATTTTTTTTACCTGCTTGTTCAGGCTGATGTCTATCTGCAGGCTCACCAGCAGACAGAATCTTTACGATTTCTATGTTAAACGTATGAAATATTATTCATAAACCATATAATAAGATCATTTTAAGTGAAAAATATGGTTAAATCATAAATTCAAATATATAAATGTCAGTTCTTATATATTTTATTTATTTCAACCTTCTCTGAGCTGTTTAAACTTTGAATCATGTTTCAACTGTAATGTATATCTGGACTACAGAGGTCCAATAACAGCTGGGTTTTTATAATTAATTAACTAAAATCCCTTTATTTTGTATGTAAAAATCTTTCGTAGGTTTTTGCTAATTTTGTCCACACTGTAACACCACACGTAGCACATTGTTATCAGTCGTTAACACACTATTTTGTGGGATTTGACCAAATCTGGGAGGAGTTCCAATTTGCAAATAAGGATAAAAATTGAACTAGAAATGGTTATACAGAGTTTCAACGCTTATGCAGTAACATCAGAGCAGAAAACACCCATTAAAACATAAAAAATTCATTGTAGATGTCCTGTTTCTGTGTTTAGTGTGGGTTTTTGAGTTTTTGATTAGGGGTTTTGTCATTGTTTGTTATCTGGCTTTTGAGTTTAGTTTAGTTTAGTTTAGTTTAGTTTAGTTTAGTTTAGTTTAGTTTAGTTTAGTTTAGTTTAGTTTAGTTTAGTGTAGTGGAGTTGAGTTGAGTTGAGTTGAGTTGAGTTGAGTTGAGTTTAGTTGAGTTTAGTTGGTCTTTATGTCTAGTCATGGTGTGTTGTGTACTTTGAGTCATTAGCTACGTTTACATGGGCACATTTAATCGGAATAAACGCCCAATCGGATAAAAAATACGTCATGTAAACATGTCAACCAGAATGTTTTGATCCGATGCAGCCTGATCAGAAAGAAATTTACTTCCGATCGAGAGGGGTGGTTTTGTCCGATCTTCATTCGGATAGACGTGCATGTATACACCCATTTGGAAAGAAAGGGTGAAAAGAGCCCTTTGCGCATGCGTACAACTTCAGCGTGACGTCTTTCAGCTTTCGCAGACTCAAGTAGAAAACATAGCGGGAAGTAAACAGAAGTGGTCTGCTGGTGCAGTCATCCTGTCATCCTGCTCTCCTCTCCTGTGGCGGAGGAGCAGTAGTAATATGTATTCAGCCGCTAGCTTGGTTAATGCGACCAGTAAAAACCCAAACATAAAGGTAATCACCCGCAGAAGGTTCATATTGGGGAAAACGTGAGTCAGCTCGAGCACACGATGGGGCGGGAAAGACGTGCAGAAAGGACGGAGTTTGTTTACTTTTTTTTCTTCCCCCGGAAAGACAACTCACTGTGCGCATGCTCAACTCATTTAACCTGATTGAGTGCTTGGTGCATGTGTACTCATGGCATGATCAGATCATTTCAGTTAGTGTCCATGTAAACAGGGATTTGGGAATTCCGATCGACCAAGATTTTAATCAGATTGGGGAAATTTGGCGCATGTAAACGTAGCTAGTGTTGTCTTGGTCTCGTGTTGTGTTTTCAGGTTTAGGATCTGTTTGTCTCTTCTCTGGTTTTAACAGTCTGTGTTTCCATATATGGTTGTGTCACTTCCTGTTCTTCACTCTTGTCATTTAGTTTATTGTCTTCACCTGTGTCTTGTTTGGGTCCGGCACTATTTAAGGTTGAGTCTAATGTCTGTTCAGTGCTGGACAGATGTCTTATGTTGTCTCAGTGTCTGTAGTATCATAGTCCCCGAGTCCTTGAGTCCTTGAGTCCTTGAGTCCTTGAGTCCTTGAGTCCTTGAGTCCTTGAGTCCTTGAGTCATTGCTTGGGTTTTATTGCTATTGTTACATGCGGTTTTTGGAAATTTGGATTTTGAGTTTTTTTCCACTTTGGTTCCTTGGACTCCCACCTACCTCCTCCAAGTGAGTGGAGTGCTTTTTGTTTGATACTTTGATCTTTTATTTGTTACTTTGTATTTTGAGCTTTGGACTTTGTGTTTGCTTTGATATTTTGGATTAACCACTCTTTTTATTTTTGAGACTGCCACTCTCTGCTTTTGAGATCCACTCCCTGTAATTCATGACAGTAGAAGAGAAAGAAAAGGACACGTTTTTACACACTGAAGTCCACAGTACCTCCCAGGCCTGTTTGATTATAACACAAAATGTGAGCTGATGCAGCTTTGTGCTTACTCATGCAGCACTCGTACAGCAGCAACACTGTGTTGCATTTGTTGCCTCTTCTTTTTTTGCCTCAGTACAGAACAGCACTTCATTTGAACCACGATTAACCTACATGTAGTGAGGAAATAAGCATGTTTTTTCTGTTTTCTATATGTGTGTTTCACATAAAGCTTGAGCTGCTATAATGTCAATACCTTGCTAGTTTAATTTTAGATATATGAAAAATGGTTTTATACCACCATTATTTATTTTTTCTATAGCATCTGAAATGTCAGCTGTCACCACAGTTGTATACTCATGACAGATAAGGAGTGACAGCTCTTCCCAAGATGGAACTGTTTCTTAAGTTCAGCATCGTCTCTGCATCAGTTGTGTCTTAAGTGCTTGTCAACAAGAAAAATCCTTCTTGATCCACATACTTTCTAAATAAATGCCACATGATGTTTGATTAGAGGAAGAGATGGTGTTTAATAAAATATTGTACAAAATGTGGAAATTTTCTTCCTTGCAAACCACTACTACCTGCTCCTCATTCGAATTTCATGCATTACGAATCTCTAAGCCCGTCGCTGCTTATGTTTTGGTTATTTACCGCCCTCCGGGAGGCAACATGGAGCAATTTATGGACGAACTGGACACAATCCTATCCGACATTCCAGATGATAACTCCCCTTTAATAGTTATGGGCGACATGAACATTCATATTGATAAAATGCAAGCTCATAACTTTCTGGCCCTGGTCCACTCCTTCAATCTCAATCTGGTCCAGACTCCCCCAACACACAGAGCTGGCAACACACTCGACCTGGTACTGACCAGAAACTGCACTGCAGGTAACGTGCAAGTCACACCGCTGCACCTCTCAGACCACTTCCTGATTAAATTCTGCATCTCCATCCCTTACGTACCTAACGCAAAAGTAAAGACTGTCTCCTACCGCAGAAACCTTCAATCTCTCACTCCCTCGCAGCTATCGGAGCATGTCTGCTCCTCCCTCCCTTCCTACTCGGTGCTCTCAACTCTGCCTGTAAATGACGCAACAGAGACGCTCTGCTCCTCACTAGCTTCTTCTCTGGACGAAATCTGCCCTCGTGTGTCAAAGCTGGCCGCCCGGCAGCGTCCTAGTCCGTGGCTCACAGACACTCTGAGGGATCACAGAGCTGGTCTGAGAGCAGCTGAAAGGAAATGGCGCAAATCCAAAAATCTCTCTGACTTGTCCGAATACCAGCAAATGCTCTCTAGCTTCACATCCTGCTTAAAGGCTGCCAAGATAGCTTTTTATCAAAACAAAATCCAAAATGCTCCTAGCATGGGAAAACTATTCAAGACATTCAATACTCTTATCCGTCCTCCACCTGCTCAGCCACCCACCGGGCTGACTGCAGACATGTTCGCCACCTACTTCACCGACAAAATCGCCTCCATTAAAAATCAGTTTTCTGAGCCTGACAATCCCAGTCTGGTCCATCCTTCCTCCGGTCAATCGCTCTGCTCCTTCCGCTTACTGAATGAGGACGAAGTCTCCCGACTCGTAGTGGAATCTAATCCAACCACGTGTCCTCTGGATCCGATTCCTACGGATATCCTGCTGAGCATTCTTCCTGCTGTCAAACCTGCAATAACCCACATTATAAACTCTTCCATGAAAACTGGCATCTTTCCTTCAGTTTTCAAGCAAGCCACTGTCACTCCGCTGCTGAAAAAACCGTCGCTCGACCCGGCCCAGGTAGGAAACTACCGGCCAGTCTCGCTCCTACCGTTCATGTCCAAGATCCTAGAGCGAGCCGTTTTCACTCAAGTCTCACAGTTCCTCCACGACAACGACCTACTTGATCCTTATCAATCAGGCTTTAAGCGAGGCCATTCCACTGAAACCGCTCTTCTCTCAGTTGCAGAGTCACTACGGGTTGCCAGATCGGCTGGTCTCTCCTCAGTACTCGTACTCCTTGACCTGTCTGCTGCTTTTGACACCGTCAACCACCTCGTTCTCCTCTCGACGCTATCTAAGCTTGGCATCTCGGGACCGGTCCTCTCGTGGTTCACCTCGTACCTTGCGGAAAGATCTTTCAGAGTCTCGTGGCATGGACAGATGTCCAGTCTGCATGAGCTGGCGACGGGTGTCCCGCAGGGCTCGGTCCTTGGTCCTCTCCTCTTCTCTTTATACACCACCTCATTAGGCGAGATCATTCGCTCCCATGGCTTCTCATACCATTGCTACGCTGACGACACTCAGCTCCTCCTCTCGTTCCCTCCAGACGATACATCCGTCTCAGTGCGGATATCTGCTTGCCTCTCAGATATCTCGGCGTGGATGAGGGATCGCCACCTTCAGCTTAATCTGTCCAAAACTGACCTCATTGTCTGTCCTGCCAGTAACTCCTTACCTCCTCAGATAAGCGTGCAGCTTGACTCCATCACGCTGTTCCCCAAAACCTCCGCCAGAAACCTTGGTGTCATACTGGACAACCAGCTGTCCTTCAAGGAGCAGGTTAACTCCGTAGCTCGCTCATGTCGATTCGCGCTTTACAACATCAGGAAAATCAGAGCCTTCCTCACAGACCACACCACACAGCTTCTGGTCCAGGCCCTGGTCTTGTCCCGGATCGACTACTGCAACTCATTGCTGGCCGGTCTTCCGGCGTCCTCGGTTAAACCTCTGCAGATGATTCAGAACGCAGCAGCACGTTTGGTCTTCAACCAGCCCAAGAGGGCTCATGTCACTCCGCTGCTCATTTCCCTGCACTGGCTTCCAGTGGCAGCACGCATCAAATACAAAGCTCTGCTTCTGGCTTACCAGACTCGAACACACACAGCTCCTACCTACCTTCACTCCTTCATCCAAACCTACATTCCCACGCGTCAGCTACGCTCAGCCGCTGAAAGACGCCTAGCGCTTCCACCACAACGTGGCATGAGATCATGTTCCAAACTCTTCTCCTCTGTTGTCCCCCGATGGTGGAATGACCTACCAAACTCGGTCCGATCCTCAGAGTCTGCAGCTACTTTTAAGAGCAGACTTAAGACTCACCTCTTTAAAGAACACTCAGTCTTAATGTAGGAGTAATTTATGATTTATGATATCGATTTGAGAATTTATCTCTCACAAAAAAAAAAAAAAAAAAAAAAAAAAAAAAAAAAAAAAAAAAAAAAAAAAAAAAAAAAAAAAAAAAAAAAAAAAAAAAAAAAAAAATTGATACACTTGAGGTATCAGCGTCGGAATTAAACTGGACTCCAAACAGTCCGCCTCCTTATATTTTTTTCCTTCTCTTTGAATTCTTGCTTGTATGTTCTCTCAATGTAAGTCGCTTTGGATAAAAGCGTCTGCTAAATGACAGTAGTAGTAGTAGTAGTAGTTGTACACATGTATTTTATACATTTTATTTAGTTATGTTCACATTTATTGGAGGGGGAATCGTTTGAACAAATGACTTTTGCTAACACATTTGGATAAAACTGGATATACGTTAAAATCCCTGAGGTAAAAATGAAGCCAAACTTTTATAAAACATTCATTAAGGTCAGAAGATCAGAATTAACTCACATCAAAGCTGCGAGATGGAGACGCACTGTAAACATATACCATAAATATCTGAATACTTTCCCCTAACTTTGCACGAACAGCATCCAAATGTGTTCTGCTCCTTAATCTGAACAGAAATGTTTCGCCTCCTTCGAGCATCACATGATGATCTGTGTACTGTAAAAGATGTGTGATGTCAACCAGAATCGACTCTTTACTTCCACGTGTGTGTACATTTTTCTTTTCGCCCAGGGACTCTGAACAACTTGGCTGTCTAATTGTGCCCATTTGCCCTCTCTCCTCTACATTTGCTCTCCCTGTCTGTTTTGCTTTTCATCTTATTTATTTAATGCCGTCTCTCTCTGTGTGCCTCCAACTGCTGCATCCTGCTTTTGTCAGTCTGTTAGTTATTTCTCACCCATCCCTTGTCCTTCTCTTTTCCTTTATTTCCCTCTTCTTGTTTCATCCCATCTATACCTCCGTCTGTCCCCATTTCTCTCTGTCTCTGTGAAAAGTGTAACCTACTTATGGCGCAGCTGCCTGATGAATAATGGAGGAGAGATAGTCAGTATCAGCAGGCTTCCATCTTTGATCTCTGCTCCTCTATTCTCATCTCCTACCTTTTCTTACATTTTTCCTGCTCTCTCTTGTTTATCCCTGGCTCCTCTTTCTTTTCGTGTCACTTCTGTTTTACTTCAAAAGAGTAGAGGACAACACGTTTTGACTCAAAATATTCATGCATTTGTCCTAAATGTTTTGATATTTGTATAAGTACACATGAAATACCATATTCTTTTTTTTTTTCATTTTATATTTGATTCATGTTTTTTTTTTGTATTTTTGATCATGTTTTGTAGGTTAGTTTGTTATGTAAAGTAAGTAAAACTTTATTTGTATAGCACCTATCACAGTTAAAAATCACAAAGTGCTTCACAGAGGACAAAAAATACAACATACATCAAAAGAAAAGCAAAACAGGATGGCAGCACAAGGTACATTTACATAAAATCTTGTCTAAATAAAAGTGTCTTCAGCTGCTTTTTAAAAGAATCAACAGTTGGCCACACAGAGATACGGGCGTTCCATAGTCTTTCCTTTTCTTCCATAGGTTGCTACAACCTGAAAGGACAGGTCACCTCTAGTTTTAAATCTGGTCTTAGGGACCTTCAGGAGGTTTTGGCCCAAGGAACTAAGAGTGAAGGATTAAGAGGTCTGATAAATATTGTGGGGCTTGTCCATTAGGAGCTCTAAAAGTCAAAACTAAAATTTTAAAATCAATTCTAAACCTGACCGGTAGCCAGTGTAAAGGTGATAAAACCGGCGCTATGTGGGCCCTTCTGTTTGATCCTGTTAAAAGCCTCGCTGCAGCGTTCTGGACCAACTGGAGACGACTGACGGCTGATTTGTTAAAACAAGTAAAAATAGTAAAAAGCAGTTCCTTTGTGCATTTGGTGAAGTTTACTTCTGCTTTTTGTTCACCTGCTGCTTGTTGTATTTATGTCCTTTAGTAGGTTTTTAAATACAAACTGCAAAAAATGAGTAACTGTCTGAAAAGTTGCATCTCGGGTCCTCAGCCAGACTGTGATAGAGTGTGTGTGTGTGTAGCACATCTCAACAGGTAGCATATTTCTGCAGAACACCGGTTCGAGCAACGGCTGTCTGAGACACAGCTGTGGAAAAGCTATTCGGTACTGCTTTAATTTTGGTGTCTTCAGTCTCCCCCTATGGCCTGGGCATACTACCGCAGGGGTATCTAATGACTGGTAGGACACTTGTTATGGCCTGGACTTTGTTCTTACCATCCAGGTCACTCTTCAGGACCAGCCTTACTCTTTGTAGATCACTTTGTGTCTCCTGGATATCAGTTCCATTTATCCAATCCAAATGACTATGCAATACTTCTGCCTTGATCTTGTATTCCAACTTGCTATTGCAGTGGCAAATACAGCAGCTGTCTGTGATGGTAGTTCATAGTGATGCATTCACAATCTCAAGTACACTCTTAGAAGTTATCATTTAGCCTTGGTACTGGATCCAGCTCATAAATGTGCCTCCGCTAATCATCTGCTTTCATCCATGTATGTCTTGTTCCAACAGCCAACTTCTCTTTAGAATGTCTTGGTTTTCAAACATCTGAGGCAGACTGAGTTAATCCAGGCAACATCTGAGCCTGCATACCTCACAGCTGAAGTTTGTGTTCCAATAATCACCCAATGGAGCGCAAACTCTGTCATCAGAACCTTACACTTTAGGGCTGAAAATATCTCCAACAAGACAAGGGAAAAAAAGAAAAGAAACACATTTTTAAAAGCTCTCCAAACCCACAGGGAATCAAACCAGGTCTTTATTAAATAAGCAAAGAAATCAGGAAAAACTACACTGCATCAAACAAAGAAGAGGGCCCAAATACACTGTTGTCTCATTCGTTGCAAGAGTCTCTGAAAAAAATGTTCGTAAAACACCTTTTTCTTGGTAAACGTCAAAACTGGATAATACTGTCAGACAGAAACAGGTTTTTCCAAAGGACAAAACACCCAGACAGAAGTTGAGGGTCTTTGTATATGCAGCTTAAAGCAGTGAGAATTGTTTGGACCTTTACGCACAGCACAGCACAGGAGAGCCATTTCTTTAGAGGAAAACTCTGTTGTCCATCTAGGACAGTGGACACTCTTTTGGGGACAGTAAGGTTTCAGTTTTGGAAAAACGAGATCAATGGTTTTGTGTTACCTTGTCACAGCCTCAATCATAATGTGAACGGACCGTTTGCGTATTTCTGACCTTGCCTTCTGCCTGACCCCTACCTGATACCTTTGTCTGGATTATTGAATTCCAGATTTTACCCCATTTCTGCACCATGTATTACAGCTCTGTTTTCCTTCAACAGATCTGTAAGTCTGCAATATCGTTGTCTTTTATCATAGAGGCAGCTGACTAACATACAGATTTATTGGATTGGATTTTGGATTTGAGGATTGGGCTGTTTAGAAGAGGATTGTGTACCAGACTGGATTGTTTATTGGATCACGAGACTGCCGGTGGTCCCTTGATCAAGTCAGACCCACTAACCAAGCTGTTCTCTTTTTTTCCTGAGAATAATCCCAAACCACTCACCTGTACATGTCTCTCGAGCACTATTTCCTCCCCAGCTGCTCTGAATCTCAACCAGAAAGAAAGAGAAAAGGGAACTGCATCTCACCTGGTTCCTTCCTGTCTCCATCTGCTCCAGCAGCTGGTTTTCTGCCTTTCATCTGTTGTTCACAACCTGGAATGGGATAGTAATAGTTATTATATTGTCCTTTTTCTCATTCTTCAATCAGGAAGTCTATGTCAATACTAACCTGTGCTCTCTCACCACAGAACCCAGGTGCTTCTCATCAGACCAGAGATCCCGTGTTGCCGAATTCTCACTCTGCCAGAAATCATTAAATCTTTACACTACACATACATTCCCCTGTGTCTCGTGCATTTTTGGGTCCAGAACCTTTACAGAGCGTTACAACCAGGCTTGAATCTCCTGGACCTCATTTGGCTACTTTCATCCAGTCTGACTGACATTGCAATGCCTTTGCTTTTTATCCTTGTGAGGTGGATCACTGGCTGGATGTCTCACTTGTTTTTGGTAGACAGCTTGATATCATCCATGTAGATGAGATAGATAATGACTGCTCTACTCTAAAACTGGTATCCCACTCTTTGTGGGGATCTGGCTGAAGAGATCCAGAAAACACAGCGGGGCAGGAAACAGTATACCTTGCTCTCATAGGCTAGTTTGTTAGCCAATCTGAGTTCAGCAAATTCGAATAATGAATATTAATGAGCTGCTGCCCGAAGCCTGACGGAACCAGCCGAATTTTGATGCAGACAGATTGAAAGGTCTGTTAATCAGTGTTTCCTGACGTTTTTTTGGATATAAAATGTTTCATATTACTGGTTAATACTTAAGAAATAACCACAAAGTAATTAAAATTATGTGAAATGACCTCTTTAATATTTACTGGATATTTACTGGAGTTTACTGGAGTTTACTGGAGTTTACTGGAGTTTACTGGATTCAGATTAGCTAACAATCTAGCTTATGCAAGCACGACTTCCTGTTTCTTGCCTCGCTGCGCATGGCAGCAGCGCACATAGTCTTTTCCATTTTGATACGTAGTCTCTTCCAGTTTGCTACGTCTTATGCTACAGCTTTTAGCCAGCAGCATGCTAGGCGTGGTTTCAACTGCGCGAGCTGATTAATACTAACAAGCGAAGGAGCTGTGACGAAACAAAAACGGGCCGTTCAAACTCGGGAGAACTCGGGTTTTATCGCCACCTGTGTCATTTGGTAGATAAAAAACTAAAAGAGAAGGTGATGTGCTGTTTTCACACCCACTATGAAGGTAAGAACACCTGTGGAGCTAAAATATTCAGCAGAAACCTCAGAAAAACAGATTCTAATGGAAGGGCCTCTTTAAGTTAGTGCTTCATCATTTCAGTCAGGTTGAGGTTTGGATTTTGACCGGTCCAATATACTGTAAGATCTTGATCCTTTTTAGTTTTCTTCCCGTAGATTTAAAAAAGAGCTTGATATCATTATTCTGTTGCATGAACCATACCCAGCTAAGCTTTAGTTGTTAGACAGATGACCTTTCACTTGACTCTAGAATACAAAGGAGTTCGTGGTCACCTCAGTGAGTAAAGGATGACCAGGACCTGTGTCTGTGAAACAAACCAAATCATCCGTACTCTCCTTATTTGTTTGCAAATTGGTGTGAGATGTTTTCTTTAATAAAGATGGTGCTAAACAATCTCTTCTTTGGTCTCATCTATCCAAAGGACACTGTTCCAGGCATCCTGTGGTTCATTTAGATGTAACTTTGCAACCATAAGTTGTTCCACTCTGTTCTTTTTAGCAAGAAAATGCTCTTTCCTGCCAACTATGCCAAACAAACTGTACATTCAGAGTCTGTTTTTCTTATTGTACATTCATGAACTTTAACCTTTAACATGCAGGTAAACCTTTCTTAGCGTTGCTCAATCTGACCTTAAGGACAATTTGCAAGAAGTGTTGAAAATGACATTTTTCTTTTGAAGAGCAATGGATGAATAATTGTTTGGAAATGACCTTTTAATTCTTCCCAGATTGATCAGCAGCAACAAATGTGTCTTCAAGGTCATTGCTGTATACTAACAAACTGCTTAAACTTCTGTTTTACACCACATTTGTTGATGATCCATTCATCTAGTTGATTTAAAATAACACATGCGGATTTCCGTTTGCGGTACTAGGAGAAAGTACATTACCTGTGATGGGTTTGAAGTCTGTAGGTGGTGTGAAAATAAGCCACATACCTTCTGGATACATGATGTCATCTTTATCCCTGCCTGTTGTTGTGTGTTCTGACAAAATCACGCATGTTTTCGCTATTCTCGTGAGATTTCGTGATCTTCCAGGACCAGCTGGATGTATCACTTGGGATAAACGCGTGTAAAACGCTCTTGGTGGGATGGGACGTACGGCTAATTGCGTGAGCAAAACATTACGAGCTGCTGACGCATCTAGGAAGGAAGCATTAGAGTTCAGTTTTTACATGTTGTTTAATGAGTAGGAAACACGTTGGAATCTATTGTGTGATTTTGTACAAACAAGATTAGATTAAAAATATTTTACAACCTGATAAATACCAGCTAATTTTTGTTATGTTTTGAAATGTAAAAACCTTCAAACTCAAAGAGGGTATACTTTCTTTTTCTCTGCCTGGGAGACATTAATCCCACTGCTTGGCTACTTTCTCCTGCGACATTACAGTTTGAGTCTAGTGTTTGTCCTTCACCTCCCACCATGGACTGTGACAGATTAATTCATTCAGACATTTATTCAGAGTGGCATGTATAGGAGTTTCTCAAGCAAGGTGCCTTGAAGGGATCCCATTTTCAAAACATAGGCCAAGGTTTGGCCACCTAACATCAGATATTCACAATTTTCATTGAAACTTAAATGTGCTGATAAATATGCTCTGTTTGCTGAGTCCTCCCTGCAGTTGAAAGCAGCTTTATAGTTCATTCAGAATAGTTCAATTTTTCTCATCTGAAAAAATGTGTTTTTTCTGTCTTTTAGGGAACAACATTACATAAAAGGTAATAAATACAATGTTATTGTATATCATTAATGCATTGCTAGTCCTACAAATCTCAGAGTAGTATAAAAAACATTGGTGCAGTTTCTTTGTGAGTGACCTTTAAATAAACTTTTACCCTTAGCTGTATCTTAACTTTCTCACACATCTCCATTCACACTTTTCTTCCTTTCTTCTCACTCCATCTTGATATTCTTCACAGCATTTGATTTAGCTCCCCTCTGCCCACCATTGGTCTGCAATAATAATTAAATATTGAATTATATGTCTTTTTTTATTTGGCACCTTTCCGAAATATTGTAAATAACATTGCAGACAAAATAGAAATTGTGGTGTTTGTACCAGAGCACCTTGGGTTCAGAATGTGGTCAGTTATTTAATTACGTGGCTTTAATTTGGTAACACGTCTGCACAATGTAAAGACCTTACGT
Organism: Pachypanchax playfairii; assembly: GCA_006937955.1. Classification (NCBI taxonomy): domain Eukaryota; kingdom Metazoa; phylum Chordata; class Actinopteri; order Cyprinodontiformes; family Aplocheilidae; genus Pachypanchax; species Pachypanchax playfairii. The sequence goes on along the minus strand of SSNP01000018.1, from coordinate 1,239,933 downwards.
GTTATCTTTGACCAGGACATATTCTTTAACGCTCATATAAAACATGTTACCATGACAATCTTCTTCCACCTGCTAAATGTTGCTAAAATTAGGAGCATTCTGACCCAAAGTGATGCAGAAACATAGTTCATGTTGTCATGTTTAGTAGCTTGCAGGCAGGGAGGACTCAAATGCAGGAAACGGAGAGCAAGAATGAAGTTGAACATGAAGAGTTTAATGATCATGGATGAGGGCTGACTGGCAGCGAGACTTACATGAATGAAGTGTAGAGACAGGTCCGAACTACGGTGACAAAGATAATCCCCGAACAAAGATAAACTGAACTGAATCCCCTTAAATAACAAACAGAACTGAAAACACAACTCAAAACACCTGAAAACAATCAAGGGAAACACTGGGAGGTAAAACACACAGGAACTAAACAGGAAGTGACATACCAGACATAAAGAGACCTGATGATAACGGAGGAGAAACAGGAAGTACAATAGGTGACAAAATAAAAGCGAAACCGGGAACACAGATACACTATGACCAAAGTAAAACATGAAACCATAACCAGACACAGAACCAACAGGGCTGAACCAGAGGGAAACCAGCAGGGAGAACGCTAAGGCTAAAATAATCCCATGGACTGAACCAACCCCATAACCAAAACCAGGTGAGAAAGAAAACCCACAGAAACTCAACCCACAAAACTGGTACCAAAACCCCAAAACCTAACACATGTCTTTATTACTTCTATTCTACACTCACCTAAAGGATTATTAGGAACACCATACTAATAAGGTGTTTGACCCCCTTTCACCTTCAGAACTGCCTTAATTCTACGTGGCATTGATTCAACAAGATGCTGAAAGCATTCTTTAGAAATGTTGGCCCATATTGATAGGATAGCATCTTGCAATTGATGGAGATTTATGGGATGCACATCCAGAGCACAGGGCCATTGTAGTACAGTGAACTCATTGTCATGTTCAAGAAACCAGTTTGAAATGATTTGAGCTTTATGACAGGGCGAATTATCCTGCTGGAAGTAGCCATCAGAGGATGGGTACATGGTGGTCATGAAGGGATGGACATGGTCAAAAACAATGCTCAGGTAGCCCGTGGCATTTATACGATCCCCAATTGGCACTAAGGGGCCTAAAGTGTGCCAAGAAAACATCCCCCACACCATTACACCACCACCACCAGCCTGCACAGTGGTAACAAGGCATGATGGATCCATGTTCATTCTGTTTACGCCAAATTCTGACTCTACCATTTGAATGTCTCAACAGAAATCTAGACTCATCAGACCAGGGAACATTTTTACAGTCTTCAACTGTCCAGTTTTGGTGAGCTTGTGCAAATTGTAGCCTCTTTTTCCTACTTGTAGTGGAGATGAGTGGTACCCGGTGGGGTCTTCTGCTGTTGAGCCCATCCGCCTCAAGGTTGTGCGTGTTGTGGCTTCACAAATGCTTTGCTGCATTCCTCGGTTGTAATGAGTGATTATTTCAGTCAAAGTTGCTCTTCTATCAGCTTGAATCAGTCGGCCCATTCTCCTGTGACCTCTAGCATCAACAAGGCATTTTCGCCCACAGGACTGCCGCATACTGGATGTTTTTCCCTTTTCACACCATTCTTTGTAAACCATAGAAATGGTTGTGTGTGAAAATCCAAGTAACTGAGCAGATTGTGAAATACTCAGACCGGCACGTCTGACACCAACAACCATGCCACACGCAAAATTGCTTAAATCACCTTTCTTTCCCATTCTGACATTCAGTTTGGAGTTCAGGGGATTGTCTTGACCAGGACCACACCCCTAAATGCATTCAAGCAACTACCATGTGATTGGTTGATTAGATAATTGCATTAAGGAGAAATTGAACAGGTGTTCCTTATAATCCTTTAGGTGAGTGTACTGTCATGGTGCGAACCAGGTGGGGTTGTTTTCGAGCTCCCAAAGTGACCCAAACTCCAAACACACACAGAGCGAGGAAACAGCGTTCAGTGTTAACAGTGTTTAATATATTACAGTGCTCCAATTTACACACACGTGAATATTGAACATGAACGAAGAAACTCAGGACTGGACTGGTGCGGGACAGGAACGGTCCTGGGTTGTGAGAGAGAGAGAGGTTAGTGACAGGCTGAGATACCAGCTGCGGTGTGCGGGGATCGTGCTCGCTTAACTCACGGAATCGTGTTTGACGTCCGGGTGTGAGGAGAGATCCGAGGATGCTGCCGCAGGGGTGGTGATCCAGGCTGTCGATGTTCGTGGTAGGAAATCCGGGTCCGGGTGCTGTATGTGCAGACGTGACTGCAGCAGGGGTGACAGCAGCGTGTTGACCGGGAAGGTGTGGATCAGAGGAAGCCAGAGACAGACAGGGAGCCAGAGGGAGAGAGCTGGTCGCGTAACACCGCAACCGAGCTCTAGTACGTTCCAGGGTGAAGCCAATCCTCACGGTGAGCGGGTCGATTACCACGCTGAGGTTCTGCAGTCGGGAGAGGAGCTCCAGGACAGCGGGCTAAACACAAGGATAGAGAGGGCAGGTTAAATACTGCTATTAATGCTCTGGTCGATTATCACAGGCCACTCTGTTACCACGAAATGTAGTGGAACAAACTGGCGTCTGTCTCTTGTTCCTCCTCCGCTTAAGTACCCAGCTCTCCTGAGCTGGGTAATGATCCACACCTGTCTTCACTGATCGTCTGCTGCCACGCCCTGCAAAACAATTAGTACCCAACACCACCACCAGCAGCAGAGATCCTCACATGTACAGTATGTATATGTATATGTGTATGTATATATATATATATATATAAAACAATTGTCTTGATGTTTCTGTAAAGTGCCTTTAAATTACCTTTGCTATGAACTGGTATTTAACAAAAAAAAACTAATTCAGTTGAATTGAAGAACTGAAAACAAGACGATTAGAAAATTAAGGAATTAGTTCTTAGAGTGAGATAAACATGAAAATATCTAACAAAACTCAATAACCATGAAAAAACAAGAGGAAGCTATGAACAAGATGGGGATGATAAAAAACCCACATGATAGAAAAAGAAAAGCAATGACTTAGATTTAGACTTAGGAGAATTTAAAAAAATGAATTACTAAAATACCTATATGAAATAAAAAGACAAATCTAATGAGAATCACCATGAAAGTGACTAAAATAACATGAGTATACATAACTAATAGAAAAGACCATGAAATGCACGTATAAACAAAAATTCTTCAAAAGACCAATTTGTAATGTGAAAAAAAACAGTAAAAATGACTCTGAGCAGTATCTGTATTTATTAGTCTGATGAAGCGATAGTTTAAGTAATGTTCTGCAAAGTTTTAGGTTTGATTTTATCTTTAATTTTGAAAGAAACGGCTCTTTTCTGAGCACTTTCAATAGATGGCATGATGCAGCACTTCATGCCAGATGTTTCCACACTCACACAGAAACTGAGTTCCATTTCTGTTTTATTTTTCTGACTCTTTTCTTCTCATTTAACCCAAAAACGTTCAATCTCAGTCATCTTCACCCTACTCATGTTCTTTGTTACAACCCCCCACTCTCTTTCCAGATTGCACCTCATGTCTGCTTCTTTATATCTAATGTCCTGTATTGATTAACTGGCAGCAATTAGAGTGATGCATATTGCCCTTTTCATTTATATTTTAACCAGCAGGTAATCAATACTACAAGGCCTCATACCAAGGACATACACACACTAACAGGAAGAGGTTGTGTTAGTGTGCATGGATGCAGTAAATGGTGCTAGTGTGTAAAATATAAGCCACTATCTGTTTTGTTTTTTTTTAGATAGAAATGGTTTTGTCCTGTCAAACCAATCACAAGTTATTTTTGTTCAATTTCTTTTTAATCACACTGTCATGAACTTTACCATTTAATATTAACTGAGACCTGAGAAATCTGACATGTGACGCAGCTACTGATCTTGGGATAAACCTGCAAGGACTCCTGTTAAGACTGTTTTGAATATTTTTCTCTTGTAAATATGATTTTTGCTGGACAAGAGATTAATAGACTCCAAATAGTTTGAAAATTATCTTCTAACCCTTCCTAGGTAGATGAACAGCAACACTTAAAGGTCCTGTATAGTTCTACTTAAGAGCTTTCAACATCTAGAATAGGCACATATCTGATAAAATGGTACCTTTGGTGTTATATAATCTTCATTTGTCCTAAAATATAACTTATATTCTAGAGTTGTTCTCAGATCAGGAAGTAAAACACTTGTGGCGTTTCTCAATGTCAAGTCGCCTTGCCTACCGAGGCACTGTCTTGATAGACGAGGCGTCTTGCTTACGAGGACACTGAAACAGACTTAACTCACGTGACTGTGGCTGCCGCTTGCACGCTCTGTTTACGTCCCGCCCATCGTAGTTGCATAGTAGCGTAGCAGCATTCCTTCAGCCATGAACTGGAAATTTTAATAAAAATAAAATAAAAATAAATGTGCAAGCGCGTTACCACATTCTAGCCACCAAAGCTGCAACTACAAAGCAACTAACCAACAGTATAACTGCTTCGGATCTAAAAAAAACATTTTAGATATAAGCTGGATAGCAAGAATTAGTTAACTTACATTTAAACTGGAAATTTGCCTTTTAAGTAGCTACTGCTGGCTCTTTTACCAACATTTTTTGAAAATACAGTGATGTATTCTGGGAAATTTGGGACCGAGGGAAGGCATCAAGGCACATCCCATGTATCCTTGGAATGTTAGCTAAATAGTGGGTCAACCGAGAACATGAACCATAGCACATGAACATTGGAACACGCCTTGGCGGCTCCCGATGACGTGTCTCCTAGGCAACCAGGGCGAGACCAAGGCATCAAGGCAAGGTTCCTTGATATTGAGAAACATCCTTGGTTTACCAAAAATCTCATCTCTCCCTTAGGCCCCCCCCCTTGTGAGTGCTACCCCCTGCCTGAATAAAATGGTGAATTTTTTGTCTTGCATTAAATTGAATCACTCCTAATGAAATTTGCTTAGATTAAATTCTGTTATTTACATATTAAATATATAAAACAGCTTGTTTAACATTTGTATTTTCTTTATATTTCAAACTAATATGATCTTTGTAGACTGCAAATAAATAATGTCTTTTCAGCTCCACTTTACCATACATTTACACAAATTTAAAGATCGAAAATGTTTTTAATGTGGAGTTCCTAATTTATATAAACTGAACACATAACATAACTAGAAAAACACTTGTAGAATTCAGAGCTCCCGTTTTGTGATTTACACCAAAAATAAGAGTCTCACCTCTGTTTTATCAACATTATCAGATTCCTTGAGAAATGAAAACACATTTAGCAAATTAGTTAACACTGATCTCATTATTGGTTCAGTAGTTATTCATGAAAACCACTTTTTCAATAATGGTGATTTTCTTCTGGATCGAGCTCTTAAACTTTTGAAGGAATCTGTAACACACGTAACATAAAGTGTCTCAACATATTTTGGTGTTTGTTGCAAGTTTATAACATCAATTGTTCTTGTATTGATAAAAAACCCAAGGTTCTCTATTTTTATATCTATTCTGAATCAAAGAATCCGAAATTCCTTGTAGAACCTGTTGTGAACTCACCCTTTATCCGTTTATTTGTGTTTTTAAGAACCTGGACAATTTATTGTGGGGTTGCATGTAGATATGTTAAAAACAGGCCAAGAATTCCTGTACCCAGAGGGTGATCCAGACACCTCAGCCCCCCACCCACCCACCTAAAAAAATACAACTATCTTTCTTCTTGAACCATTTCTGACCTTTCCTTGAAATTTTATAAAAATTCATCCAGAACTTTTTGAGTTATTTAGCTAACAAACAAACCCTAGTTACCTCCTAGTGGAGGTAAATAAGCACATATGGCCAGACGCGGGAAAATTCTTCACGCGCGTGGCAGGTAGGTGGAGCTCGTGTGCAGCTGGTGTTGCTCATCAACCGCAGAAAGTGAGCACGCGCGACAGAGCGAGACTAGTGAGGCCAGCGGGTACAGAGCAGAGGTTACCACAGGACACTCCGGCTTCAGCCGATGCTGCTGGACAACGAGTAGCACGGAAACCGCAGCTGTCTCACCGACCTACCGACACTTTGTCCCTCGCGGATATTTCTTTTTACTTTGGACGTTTATGGAGCGACATTTTGAAAGTCATAAGCGCGCGTTAAGATTTCAGGACTGCCTGTGCTTTTCTTTGGACTCTGTGAAACGCAGCGGACAGAAACCGAACTGACTGGAGCTTTTTGGGTGTTTTTTTTTCTGGCGCAGACTAGAACATCCACTGATAGTGTTCGGGGTTTTAAGGACAAACGACATTGCTGTGTCATCAAGACTTGGAGTCTCTGAGAAATAAAGCGGTCGCCCTGGTGATTATAGGGATTAGGAAGTTATCTTGAAGATAGCCTACATTTTCTACAGACTTTAGCTGCTATCGATAGCGACCTAAGATACTTATCTTAGGTAGGCTGGTACCTTTCATGTCGAGGTCGTTGAACTGGAATGTTTTCGGTGAAACCATGTTAGTGTTTCTGTTCTGTTTCCATCCTTTTACTGAAGACTTCAGCAGCAGAGTAGTGTGAGGTAGGTTGCACTTGTTGTGGTATTTGTAAATATAAGAGAGAGTTTAAACCTGTTTCTAATAAGAAAAACAATATAAATGACAGTCAAGTTAGAAGAGAACGTGTTCCATCTGCTCGGAGGTCACCAGGCAGGACCGGGTGTTGAGTTGAGATGTGTTCCTGTCTCTCTGACAGCTTCTCTCTGCTTCCTCATTAATCGATGTGATTTAAAAGGACATAATTAAAGATAAACGGTTAGAAGTAACTATTTTTGGTCATCGGATGTTCGTGCTCTGTAAATTATAGCACAGGAAGCAAATCCTGATGACTGAACATCACCGTGCAGGGTTGTCTGATCTGGTCCACATGTGAGATAATGATAATTAAGACATGACTGTCTCCACTTTGAACTGTGGCAGAATTCAGTGTGGGGGTGCACAGCTTCCCACCTCCATGGCTTGAGATCTACCACACTTCCAATAGGTGAGAAAGCAGGTTTTGACAAGGGGACACATCTCAACACAACACCTGCCACCTCCCTCCTCCTCGCAGTCAGTTATAAAGATGTGACACAACCTCCCCCCCTCCCCCCCCACCTTTACCTCCATCCCGCACTGTTTGATCTTCTCCCCCTCTGACACAGTGGTATCAATCACCAGGGATGTATGAAAGCGTGGATGTTGTGGGTTTGAGCCCCAGCCCGAGCAGTCCGAGCCCGGGTTCCTTTCTAAGCATGGACTACTACCACAGACCCCCAGGGCTGGTTCTGGGGCCGGAGAAGGGTCCACTGTCTGTTGTGTCAGGACTCCAGCGACCGTTCTGCGGCTCACTGGTAACCGGGAGGCACTGGAGCGGGTCCAGCCACTGTAAGTCCCACTGAAGTATCAATCATTTTGAACTTGTACACAAAATACCTGCAGTTCACTGCACCGTTAGTAATTTAATTTAAAACTCTAATGGGGTCGCAGCCCTGCCTTTATGAAGTTCCTTCTGATGGAACTTCAGGCAGCCTGTGTGCTCCTTTGTAATCAGCGTTTTATTTTGAAAATTATGTCTTCTTGAAGATTTTCTTAAATGTTTTGGGACATATCAGATTCCTGAGGTTTGTTTGTTTGCCAGCCTAATTTCTCCAGGGAAGTTTTTGAATTCTATAATTTTTCCTTTCTGCTGTTTCTCTCACTCTGTCTCATCGTGTAGTTTGGAATGATTCATTTATTTGATTAATGCTGCCGTTTCCTGTTCCGATTAATAGCTTCATGACAGTGACGGGGGGTGGGTGGAGTGGTGGGAGGTGTGGGGGTGAAGGGAATGTATCAGGATGGCTACGGCCCCCTTGACCCCCCACCTTGATGACACCACAGCTTCATGGTTTATAAAGAATTGGTCTGAGAATTTGTTTTAGTCTTGTCCATGCAAATGTAAAGATATTAATAATAAATACACAAACTCTTTTCTTTATTTACATTCTTTAGTAAAAACTATCACTTGTTTTTTGTTGCGTTGCAAATTTGGTTTAGAATAAATTTAGGTCAGAAAAATAACACTTTAATCGAGAATGAATCATTTATGTTCCATTTGTGAAAAGCTTTTAAAGGCGTTTGCAACTTTGAGTTTATTTATTGAAAGATTGTAGCGACACGTCAGTTTGTCTCAGTGTTCCAGTGTTGGAAATAATAAATAATACTTTTTGAGTGTTAATACAATTTAGGTAGTTTAACTACTGAAATGACATTAAAGTAATCACTCAGGTATCAGTTATTTTACTGCTCGTCATCATATTCACATCCACAGAGTTTATAACAGATGACAACTTCATCAGCTTTTCAGGTGTCTTCATTGATCTGATTGGCTGAAGTACTTTTTCAGAATGTTTTCTGCAGAGACTAAGTAGATTCATGTACTGAGAACCAGGTTGTTAGATTAATACAAACCAACTTGAGCCAACTATACTACTACTGGGATTTATCAAACAGACATTTATTTAAAGTGCATCTTGCAGGTTAAACACAATGTTGAGTTTTTGTAGAGATAAACACTCATTAAAACAAAATTTAGAACTTTTTCATTTTAGGCGGGTTTTCTGCTCCTTTTATACAAGGTTAATCACATCCTTTCAAAAACAAGGTCTGATTAAAAAATACCTGAAGTGAACACATGGCATCAAGCAGTGAGCAAGTTTATGTGAGTTTAAAGAGGTCCTTCCATTAAAAATGATTTTTCTGAGGTTTCTGTTGAATATTTTAGCTCCACAGGTGTTCTTACCTTCATAGTGGGTGTGAAAACAGGTCAACAACTTCTCTTTCAGTTTTTATCTCTCAAACTACGCAGGTGGCGATAACACCCGAGTTCTCCCGAGTTCGAACGGCCTGTATCTGTTTCATCACAACTCCTTTGTTTGTTAGTATTCGGCAGCTCCTGCAGTTGAAACACGCCTAGCATGCTGCTGGCTAAAAGCTGTAGCATAAGACGCAGCAAACAGGAAGACCCGACGTCTGACGTTGCCATGCACAGCGGGGCAGGAAACAGTATTCTTTGCTCTTATAGGCTAGTTTGTTAGCCAATCAGAGTCCAGCAAATTCGAATAATGAATATGAACGAGCTGCTGACGAAGTAGCCTGATGGATTGCAGACAGATTGAAAGGTCTGTTAATCAGTGTTTCCTGATGTTTTTTAGATATAAAATGTTTCATATTACTGGTTAATACTTAAGAAATAACCACAAAGTCCTGAAATTTGTATGAAACGGCCTCTTTAAGAAACCTAACCAGTGACATCACAGCTGTTCAGTTAATGGAAGTGATTAACTTTTGAAGGGAGCTTTACAATAAGGTTTACGTGTGATTATACTTTAGTCCTTTAAAATCAGCTTGGATTTCAGCTCAGACAACTAGTTAGTTTATAGTTTAGAACCTCCAGCCAGACAGAACATTCCTCGTTTTGGAAGGGATGTTTTTAATTGGTGTGAAACGAGAACTGGAGGGAACGTCGACACCTGCAAAAACTGGGAAACATGATTTACTGACTGACTGTGACTAGTTCATGTGTTTCATTGATGTTTGTATGCAAGTATTCACCATATTGTAATTAGTTAATTTGAAGCCGTGTGGGGTAAAGAATGAAATGGTGTGAAGTTGTATGATGTGTTTTTGCGGACACATCACGTGTCCAAAACAATATGCGTTTATAGATGTACTGTAAAATGTAGTTCTTCAGGAGTCATTTCAGTACATATCCAGGACTTTTAACATGGTTTCATTCTTGACCGCCATCATTTAAAATTTAGATCATTTACTTAAATAAAAACAAACTTTTTTGAAGCATTTTCCTTTGGACAATTAACTCAAGAGGGTCCAGATCAGAACCAGAACAGAACCAGCCTTCTTTATCAGTTTGTTCAGCCTTTTTACATCACCTGCTCGGATGCTCCGCCCCCCAACAGGTGACTGCAGGTGTGATCACATTCTTCAAAACAGACTTAAAAAAGATATTCAACATCTTGCTGCATACATTGAAGGATCTAAGCTTCCTGAGGAAGTCCAGTCTGCTCTGTCTCTTGCTAAAAACAGCATCACAAGCTACGTTTACATGCGCCAAATTTCCCCGATCTGATTAAAATCTTGGTCGATCGGAATTCCCAAATCCCTGTTCACATGGACACTAACTGAAATGATCTGATCATGCCATGAGTACACATGCACCAAGCACTCGATCAGGTTAAATGAGTTGAGCATGCGCACAGCGAGTTGTCTTTCCGGGGGAAGAAAAAAAAGTAAACAAACTCCGTCCTTTCTGCACGTCTTTCCCGCCCCATCGTGTGCTCAATCTGACTCACGTTATCCCCAGTATGGACCCTCTGCGGGTGATTACCTTTATGTTTGGGTTTTTACTGGTCGCATTAACCAAGCTAGCGGCTGAATACATATTGCTACTGCTCCTCCGCCACAGGAGAGGAGAGCGGGATGACAGGATGACTGCACCAGCAGACCACTTCTGTTTACTTCCCGTCATGTTTTCTACTTGAGTCTGCGAAAGCGGAAAGACGTCACGCTGAAGTTGTACGCATGCGCAGTGGGATTTTTTCACCCTTTCTTTCCGAATGGGTGTATACATGCACGTCTATCCGAATGAAGATCGGACAAAACCACCCCTCTCGATCGGAAGTAAATTTCTTTCGGATCAGGCTGCATCGGATCAAAACAATCTGATTGACATGTTTACATGACGTCTTTTTTATCCGATTGGGCGTTTATTCCGATTAAATGTGCCCATGTAAACGTAGCTACTGTGTCTCCAGTTCAGTCTGTTGTCCAGGTGAACACCAGGTATTTATACTCCTCCACCACCTCCACTTCTCCCATGATGGAAATGGGTTTTGACATGTTGCTTCTGCTCCTAAAATCTACAATCATCTCCTTTGTCTTGTTCACATTCAAGATGAGATGATTGTTCTCACACCAGATCACAACTAGGACTGTAGAAATAGAATTCAAACAACTCGTTTATAGTCAGAGAACAAAAAAGAAGCAGAATTTCATGCAACAGAGACAGTTCTCATTTTCCAGGAACATCTTTATTCCTACTACAGTACTGGCTAAATCTACTACAGGTGCTGAGATGAGCGTTGAGAGGTTTATTGGTAGCATCTTCAATCAGCTGTTTCTTATAGTTGGGGGTTTATCTGTCCTGTCACTTGAATATTGAACGCCTCTCAATCTTCGATGCAAGACAGACGTGAGACAGCTTCTGGAGAGGTTTCCGACCCAATTACAGGAGTAATGAGGAGTAATTTTAAAAAGTAGAGGCATAATTTTATGTCTCCAGCTCAACAGTCACAGCCAGTGAGATACTTTTACAGTTTTACTGAAGAAAAGAAAATACAGAGTCTCTGGAAGGTGGAATAATGATGCTGAAAAATGATCCAGATTGGTTCAATGTGTTTCAAGGACGTGAGAGATGCTGTTTGATCCAGTCTCTCACACCGTATTTTACCATGTCTTTAGATTGTAAGTCTCTCTAATATCTGCCTTGTTTTAAAGTGATTGGTGATGTCATAAAGCATACCTGTGTCTTTAATGGTTAATTAAAATCATTAGTAAATTAGTTCTTGCTAGTTTGCATGTTTGTATTTGTCCCCTCACTGTCCTAAATGTCCACTCAGTTTAGTTGATCCCAACTGAGTGGCTAAAGCTGACAGTGTTTGTGTTTTGATTAAACTGGAAGGAGAGCAGTGAGGAAAATGTGGCATTAGTTTTTTCTCAAGTCAGATTTTCATTGCAGTATTAAACTTGTTGCATGTTTATTCTACTGAAACTGAAGTTTATTAACCACATGTTGGAGACAGTTTCACATCAGACAGTAACATGTGTTGACGTGGTAAAGTCACTGTGACACGGACTTTGCACAACCCGATAAGTCATAAACTCAACTTGGTGATAAACAAAAGTAGTGCTGCCAATAACAGCTACCTTTATATTCAACAAGCTATTAACTAATTTATCAACAAATAAAATCATATAAGCAAGCTTTTTTTTTTTTTAACTGAAAACAAAATTAATTTTTTGTAAATTAAAGTTTTTTTTAAAGATTTTTTTGATAACACAAATTAAAATTAAATAAAACAATACAGAAAGTTCAAATTTCAGCATCACAGAATATATAAAACATATCTATTGTGTTGAAAGATGTTAGAGTCCATTTTCTGATCATGACCAGCACCAGTGTGCCTCTGTGGTCAGGTGATCTGACGCTTGGTGATGCTTCATCAAACTGTCCAACGAGAGCTGCAGGAAAAAAAATCAATTCACATCCAAATCACGATTCTTATTTATCCAGATTCTGAATTGATCCAGGGAAACTCGAGGACTAAAAGAGATGCAACACTGACAAACCATTCCACTGTAGGTCTGTGTGTAAATGTGGTGGGGGGCAATATGGTAAGAAGCTTTACTGAAGTATCTGCTGCTTTTACCCTCGACTGATTATGACGCGGTTGTCAGAAGCTGAAGAGTAGAAAGAAGGTGGAACCACCGTGTAATTTCAGAAAGGCTTAACAATATTAAAACATCGACTAATGATAATATGGGTTATTGTCCTTCTGAGGGTTGAACGTCTGTCCCAGTCTTTTGCAACCTCTAAAGACCGGATCACAATGTGGAATTTCGGGCGTTGCAGTGGATTTTACACAGTACAAACTCAACAGCAGACAGTATGATGAAAGATTTAATGGATGCCAGACAGCGTGCAGAAACATGTTTCAAACATCTGAATCTGACAAAGATAAATTAATAATTAATGCAAAGCAGGTGTTGGTGTTATCATTCATGTTATTAAGAAGCTAACCTGAGAGGAAGTAGAACCAGCTGCTTCCATTTTTTTGAATGGTGCACAAACCTGAAAATCCAGGTTTGGGGACGACCCAGTCACAGTCTGGGGTTAATTTTGATTGAGATGCTGCAGCAGGACGTTCATGCTGGAAAACGCTGAATGTTTCTGCAGAGGGAGGAACAACCTGTTATTAAGTTTAGCTGCTGTTTACTTTTCCACATCCGGGATTGTTTGAATTGATTTTTCTCTTAATAAATATTCGTCATTTGAAAATTACATTCTGAATTTACTCAAGTTGTATTTGTCCCATACTAAAGTTTGTTTTGCAGATCAAAAACATCAAGTATGACAGAAAAGCAAAATCAGAAGAATTCTATAAGAGGGCAAATACTTTTTCACATCACTGTAAGTGAACTTGTATGTGCGTCATAGTTGGATGCGAGTGTGTGTCTCTGCCAAACAGAAAGAAAGGTCATTCAGTGTGAGAAGTGATGACTGGGCTGCTGACACAGGAAATAAAGAGGCAGATAGAGAGAGAACTACAGAGAGTCAGAGATGTAGGTCACTTCCCAATTGTCAGTGAGTCATTCTTCTGGCACACACACACTGCCCCGGTCCCTGTGTAGATGCTGAATGCATGTTTGTTGCTGGCTCTGTGCACAGCCTTTGACCTTTGAACCTGTTTCACACTCTTCATTCCATTCTCACAAAAATACACAAAGCCAGACACCGTGGGTAATCTGGAGTTCCTCCTCCTTCAATTTATGAGTGCTTCCTTCTTTCTGGCAGGAAAAGTTGTTGGAGTTGAACAAGTTAACCACTTTAGTTAATTTGCGTTAGGGCTGGGCAGTATGTCAAAATTTTCAGATCACATTTTTCTAAATTATATCGGTTTTACTGTATTTGATTTTTTTTTATACGACCAATGTTACCCGCAATATCTTCTGATAAGTAAAGAATTACTGCATTAGATTAAATTTAAATAGTCAATTTTAATGTCATATGCACAGTACCATGTTTTTGTTGCACAGCCTCTTTAAGTTAAGTTGCTAGCTGCCGGCTACCGCAGTTGATAGTTGTAGTCCATGTCCAACCTTTACAAGCAGAAGAAATTCCACATTACAGACGTGGCTCCTCTTTTTGGAATAAGTTGTTCTTGCTCACTAATCTGTGTGTCGCTGTTACAGCCCTCACCAGCAGCCATATTCATTCAAAACTTTGTTTCACGTGCGGTCTTGGCGTGTAGCACTGAAATCAATCCCTGCAGCAACATGTTCCCACTGCCAACGTTCCAGGTGTTGTCTTAGCTGTTCACCGGTATGGGGAGCCACAATCTCCTCCCCTTCCGGTTGGCCCATGGGTCCCTGAACGAAAAAATAATGAATGGAAGTCAATGAAGCGATAAAAGTTATTTTCTGGTCCGCTTTGTCTTACACCCTAAATCACACATATGCTGTACCACAATTTAAATGATAAATAATGATGTATGTTTTGACCGGGTCTGTCAAGTGGATTCGGATTTATTTATTTTTAAAATTTTGTAATTAAAATGACTACAACTGGAAAGTCGCACATATGACGTAACGGCAGAATATCCCGAGTCTCACCGCTGCCTTTTCCCTCGTTTTTACGTGACAATGCCGGTGTGTTTTATACCTGGATGTCACCACAAAACTAGTCGTTCAATGCTCCTTCCTTCGTCCTGATAGAAGGAGGTGAAACTCGCTAAACTCACCGCCATTGTTCCTATTCTGATTCTTCTTCTCCTGAGCGGTATGGTGACATCAAGTTTTACGAGACAAGTGGTTGTAGTCTACTACGTGTCTTCACACAAAATATAAAATAACTTTTGCCGCGTGTCGAAAATGATCGCTTTCATCGGCATCAAAACTCATGGACATCATATGTTCGATCTATGGTGCATTTCAAACTGGATCAGAAAATAACATATCGTTCCATTGACATCCATTCATTATTTTTTCGTCCAGGGGACCCATGGGCCGGAAGTAGAAGGGCGTGACTGTGGCGCCCCATAACAGTAAGTGAAAAATTCACATCATAACCAAAGTAAACGCCGGTTTTTGGTACAAACCGGTATACGGCCCAGCCCTAATTTTAGTCAACATTTTTAGTCGACCCAATTGTTAGGTTAAATTTCTTAAATGTTTCAGTTTTAATAACTGTTGTCTAGTAAGCCATCTTTACATCAGTTGAACTCTGTCCTGTTTTCAAAGGGATCTACAGTATGTGAATACTTCAGGTTAGGTGACAATAAATTTGTATGCTACGTAAAGTTTTTTGTTTTTGCTTTACCATGGCAGCACAAATGCGATGCACGAGCACTTAGTGCTTCTACTATGATGCATGCTTTTTGTTAGCAGCTAAATTCCAGCAATGAGTGAGTGTTAGGTGTAAGGACATCAATCTTACAACAAGTCACAATTCAATTCCAGTTGACGATTTGATTCATAATCAAGTATCGATACAGATACTTAGACTCAATCATTTGCACCATGAATCTAAAGGCTTCGTTCTTCACAATGCTGTAGGATCAAAGACCTTTTGAAATGAATCGAGTGATAGATTTACATAGCTGCTTTACCTGTTCAGAGTTCACATGAAGTTTAGTGATGATGTGGATTGAGCGCTGGTCAGTAATTTGTAGCAGTCACTGCAGCTCCACTTCTATTAGCTGTGGGTGATGGTGGAAGATGTGAGCTCAGGCATTTGAAGTGTACCTAGCAAATTAGAATACCCCAAAGTGCGCCCAAACATTTGTCTTCAGTGAAGACGAGGCTGGCTGTATTTCTTTTACCTCCTGAATGCAGAAACATCTAAGGATAGTTGACTAACATTAGTTGCGTGTCCGACCTGCTCCTTGCTGGAAGAACACACAAACAGTACGCACAGTGAGGAAATGTTTAGAAAGTGTCTCTTTAAGTAACAAGACTTGTAAGTTTTGGATCAATTCAGAATCTTGAATTAATTTTTTTTTCATCCTGCCTGCAAAGGGACTCAAACACTTGTTCATTTCTTAAGCTGGATTCATACAAACGCAAAGGTAAATGTGCTCCCATACGGCGGCGTACTGACGGAGCCAGTTTCTGTTCATACTACTCTGACCCTGTTGCAAAGAAATTCTCCACCAGAACAGCAGGAGACGCGTTCCTTACTTAGAGGTCTCTCGATGGTTTATGTCTGGTTCCAACCACGAGAGGAACAAATAAAAAGCAGAGACTTTACGGCCACCGGCTTCGCCACTGCTGCCCTTCAGACCTCTTTTAATGCAGACAAATTTGTCTTCACGACTGTCAACACTCGCGCTGTTTACTAAAGGGAAGTTACGTTGTGCCAGAAATTATGTAGGGTTGTTTGGCTGACCAATCACAGACGTGCGTCATCCGACGCGGCAGTCGGAAAGTTAGAAAATAGAGCGTGACTACAACCGACCATCCGAGGCAGTTGGAGAGCCCATACGACGTCGTATCATGGCGGTGCGTGTCTCCGACACGTCAGAGCTGCGTTAGTATGAATCCAGCTTTAGAAACACCCAAAGTCCAGTCCTTAAATCAAATCGAGAATCTTTAGCAAAAATGCTGATTACTGAAACTCTCAAGCCAATCGCAATTTGTGAAGAAAAATTAGCAATTTTTTTTTAGTTTCAAGATGTGCAAAGCTGGTAGAGACCCATCACCAAAAAGTAAGTGTCACAATTGAATATGACTGTTTTTAAAAGTGCAGTTCCGTCAGTGCTCTTAGTGTTTCCCAAACAGCTGAAGCTGTTTTTATACACATAAGTGTTTATATTATTCCATCAAACCAAAGCTTTCTGAAAACGTGAAGAAAGAATTGTGGATGATTTCATATCTTCCTCTTGAGACCTAGAGATGAATCAGCAGCATCTCTCTGTTTATAAAACTCAATGTTTTATTTCAACAGATGAGGGGGAAAAAACCTCTCAGGAATGTCCACAGATTTTGTTTGGCTGTGTGCCATGCCCCGCACACTAACGCTGAAGTGGGAAGCAGTAGGAAGAGATTAATAAACAGATGGATGGAAGCAGAAAGAGGCACTTGGAAACAAGCAGGGAGCGAAAGCGGAGGGGGTTGGGACTGAGCGGAGTTTAAAAGAGGTCAGCCAGTGCTTTAGGGAACTGTTGGTTAGTGAGTCAGTGAGAAGAGAGCTCAGGCAAATAGAAGAGAGGTGAAGCATGGAGAGGATGGCTGAAGAGAAGGATGATCTCTGCACAGTATTTCTCTCTTCCTCTCTCTGTAAACAGAGCTGAGCAGTGGAGATGAGTTGAATTTCCTCCACACTGGAATGTCTGGTATGGCTACCGAAGCAGGGGGAGGGGATGTGTGTTTGTTAGGCTGGAGGTTGGATGAGGTGGAGTGAGATATGGAGCCCAGGACAAATTGTGGCTTTTAATCTTACAGGTCAGAACTTTAAATATCTCACTGTGTCATGTCTTGAATAAAACTAAGAGCAGGTTTTACAGCTTGAGCCTGAGGCCAAATTTGGAGTTGAATGTTTTATTATACCTGATATGCAGAAGTTTGGATCACTGGGGACAAGACTGAGTTGACTTATTAAACTGATTTAACTTATTGACTTGGACAGTCCATTGACCCATTTCAGTTCCTGCTTATCCAGAAAAAAAGTCAATATAAACCTTCATTACCAGCAAACAGAAAAAACAGGTTTCAGTGAGCTAAAGAAAGGTGGGTGATGGCTCCTCCTGTCACTGTTTGAGACAAAGTGGGCTTCAATGAAAACAACCAAAACAATTCCACAAATATGTCCGAAACATCTAGACAGGAGCTAAAGTGTTGCTACATCTCAGTTTGGAAAAAAAAGTCCTAATTGGTCACCAAATTAACTGCCAAAAGTCATCATTTAAAAAAAAAAATGAAATTGATCACTCATCAATTGACCTTTCACCAAGCCCCACCCCCTTAATTACTGTTGCTACGCCAGTCAAATAATCCAGCAAAGGTAGATCCTATTGGAAGAAATCAGCGAGCTTTCAGTGGGATCGCATCTAAATATCACAAAAATGGTAAATTTACGTTTGTGTGGGCTGCACACGTCCTAGTTGAACATCCAACAAACAGGAATAACCGTGCTCTCAGTGACTGTTTCTTTCACAAGAAATGTGCTCGTGTGGGACTTCTCTTCAGACAGTGAACTTTTTGTAGCAATACTTCAGTGATATACTCCAGATCGAGGCAGAGGGGGTTACAGTATGCAGGTGAAGGATATATTCAGAATAAAAAGATACGCAATGAAGGAGATACAACTGCTATCAAGGCTAATGCTAACATCGGCCGGTCTCAAGCTAAATCTCAGAGGTAAGTTTTCCGTTCATAAAATGCTTCATAAAAGATAAAAACAGTTTTGTTTAAAGTTGCTTGTTGGGGCGCTATACTTTGTTGTAAAGTTATGAAAAATAAAATGGGAGACACTATAGCCAACACAACACAGTAGAGGCCGACTGATATGAGTTTTTTAAGGCAGATTTAAAGGAGCAATAAGCGAAAATTCATCATTTCCAGTTTGAAAGAATTCAAAATATGCAAAGTGAAGCTCTAGATGTGTAATTCCATCTGAAACATAGCATGAGGTCACACACCATCTCTCTGTGTTGATATCGAGCCTCTTGTTTACAAAGGTGGTCTCCTTCCGCGTGCATGTGAAACTCCACCTCCTTCATGTACTGAGCGAAGGCCCTCCCTTCGCTCAGTACAGCCGACACACATTGTTGAAGCGAAATGTCGGAAGGCGGAGCAAAGCGTTCACCTGAAGATGACCGGGAACACATTTCATCACCCAAGAAGCCACGGCCAATGACAAACAAACCGGGTAAAGCAAGGGACAAAACGAGGATAAACATTGGTCTGGCTTTTCCAAGATGGAGAGCACTGAGAGAACGAGAGAATTTACGATTTGACTCGGAGCTGGCTTTTCTTCTCCAGTAATGTCGGATTTTGAGGAGGAGGAAGTTTCAGATCAGTAAGTCTTCCTCAGAGTAGCAGTTTTTCTGAACACTAACAAGTAGGAACTTTTGTTTTGATCTCAATCCTGTACTCAACAGCACACCTAGCGGTGAAAAATCGCTTGTTGCTCCTTTAAAAATAAAAATAAAAAATTGCTGATGTCCAAGATTTTAGCAGCGCACTGATTGGGAAAGACAATTGAACACTCACTGTGTGCAATATAAATTAAATAAGTCAATAAATCTTTGTTTTAATATTGATTGAACTTTAAATATAGGATTATATAAAAACTAAAAACAGTAACGTGCAAACTGTTTCAGAACAGTAGAAAAAACAGATTCAAGTTTTTTTTAAGTGTAAAAAGTAAAAAGAATTCAAACAGTACACAGAATAAAGGTGCAAATACTGCTGGTTGCAAAATAGTGGCTGGGCTAGGGAGAATCTTAAAGTAAAATAAAAATCACAAAGTAAAGCCCACTACCACATTGTAGTAAGAAATAAAATCTAAAATACACATAAAAATAGTGCAAAGATTAAACACTAAACTTTGAGGAATATTCCACTAAGTACTATTTTGTCTGTTAGAATTCCCAAAGTTAGATAAGTGAGAAAAAGGATTTTGTAACATGGTTAGTCATTCTCCTGATTTGAAAGCAGTAAGTTTTGCTTTAGCTTAGCATAAAACTACGTCAGTAAATGGAAGGTTATATCGGTCGGCCGATATATCGGTCGGGCTCTACAACACAGCCAACAACAACAGCAGCTAACGTTAGCTCACATGTTAACTAATGTTGGCTAAAGCTAAAGGACTTGTTAAACTTAGTTTAGAGAGTAGGTTAACAAGCTGGCAATAATATCCTTGGTAATCATAACTTTGGTCCGATTTGTGTTCTTGCCTCTAGTTAGTAGATCTAGACAACACGGTAAGTAGTTAGCTGTTAGTCTTACCATTGAGCAGATGTATTTATGCTTCATAATGTCCCGACACATTTGGGACTTCCACACTGTTTTATCCATTGTAGGCACCGCTCACGTTGTGTTTTCGGCTTTGGGAATGAAAAGAACAAAACTCCTCCAGATAATCTATCAGGATATTCAGTGTCTGATTTACAAATAACATGGGACCGTCCTGCTTGGAGTCAGTGTTTGGCGGAGCTACTCGCATAGTAACGGTTGCTATGATGTGTGATTGGACAATAGCCGTTTTTGGGGAGGGGCCGGCGAAAGGTCAATTGATCAAGTAATCAGATAAAGGTGCCATGACAGTCACTCCTAGCCTTTTATTCTGGAGGTCCCCAAAATGTAGCTGTAATAAAAGATGGACCCTCCCCTTGCTGCAGTCAGAACCACACGCCCCCTTGATCACGTCTATGCCAACGCACCCCAAAGATGTGTGTATAGAGACTCCCAGTCACCTGAATCTTACGTACCTTTATCCTGGTGTAAGATATCAGAATGCTTGTGACGGATGGTTACAAACGGTTGAGCAGAATCTTCTGGACTTGGACTCCTCTGTCTGCTCTGCAGATAAACACAGTTTTATGTTTGACATCATCTGTCCCGACTCCCCTTAAAGGAGGATGATTCAAGATGCTGCATCTGCTTTTGCTCCTTCATTGTAAAGCCTGATTGTTTCAGTGGGGTAAAGCCAGCTGTCAGAAACAATTCAGTCAGTGGCGTTGCACTACAGTAGTGAACCGATTGGGTTTTACTGTTGTGTTTTCATTTCTCGTGTGTGATATAGTCCCAAACTTTTGGTCTTTCAGGTCTTTTTCTCTCATGTTCCCCTTGTGGAACACTTTTTGTTCTAAAAAATGTCTTAGTGCTGCTCCTTTTTAGGGTTGGAGTATGGCTACTGCATTTGAAATTTGTAATTGGCAGAAGGCGGTGCATCTTTTGATATTTGGAAAGTTTTCTTCCCTGATTAAAAACATGAGCAAGTTTCATTTGCTGGTTAAGAACTGGATTTGTAAATACGGTTCAGTGTTCTTTAAAAAACAAACTGATCCTGCAAGTGATTGTTTCAACATTTTGACATTGTGTAAATTTGATCATGTTTTGGGTCAAAACATTAATGAATTCACAAGCTTTAAAGCCACACTGAACAGTCTGTAAAAGACTTTCTAGGTGAATGTCAGACTTTAAAGAGGCCATTTCATAAACATTTCAGGACTTTGTGGTTATTTCTTAAGTATTAACCAGTAATATGAAACATTTTATATCTAAAAACATCAGGAAACACTGATTAACAGACCTTTCAATCTGTCTGCATGAAAATTTGGCTGGTTCCGGCTCCTTCTGTCAGGCTGCTTCATCAGCAGCTTGTTCATATTCATTGTTCGAATTTGCTGGACTCTGATTGGCTAACAAACTAGCCTATCAGAGCAAGGTATATTGTTTCCTGCCCCACTGTGCATGGCAACGTCAGATGTCGTGTCTTCCCGTTTGCTACGTCTTATGCTAAGAGCTTTTAGCCAGCAGCATGCTAGGTGTGATTTCAACTGCAGGAGCTGATGAATACTAACAAACAAAGGAGTTGTGATGAAACAGATACAGGCCGTTCAAACTCAGGAGAACTCTGGTTTTATCACCACCTGCGTAGTTTGAGAGCTAAAAACTGAAAGAGAAGTTGTTGACCTGTGTTCACACCCACTATGAAGGTAAGAACACCTGTGGAGCTAAAATATTCAACAGAAACCTCAGAAAAACCGTTTTTAATGGAAGGGCCTCTTTAAGATCTGAGGCCAGCAGGAACAAACACTGTCTGGAGTCAAGTAGGTGGACTCTTCAAGGCCATCAGAAAGGAAAGGGTGAACAAACAGGGCGCAGAGTCACTTACACTTTGTGATGATCACATGGGATAAAAATAACCATTTGTGACCTAAATAGTGAAATTATTTAGCTACAACCACTGACAGGAAACTAAAAGGAAAACAACATCTTAATACAAAGAAATGGTAGCGCCACATTCTGATTCTGAGACTTTCTCTTCATACAGCCATAGAGACGGAGAGCACAAGTTCTGGGGAGGACCTGCTCGTTCCCAGTCCCCCCTCACCCCCACCGCCACCTCGTATCTACAAGCCTTGCTTCGTTTGCCAGGACAAATCTTCAGGGTATCACTATGGAGTCAGTGCCTGTGAAGGCTGCAAGGTGGGCTGCTGAACACGTGAGCAAAACACTCGATCTGCATTCAGGCTGCAGCTTGAACCTCGATCGGCTGGAAAACCAGTTTGCATAATGTGTCAACAGCAAGGTCACGACCTTTATACCACTCAGAGGACCTCTAAGCCTCTTTGTTTTATCTAATCCTACACACACACACACATGCACACACATGCAATGTTCATACATTTACAGTCAACTCTTCCATTTTGTTTTGGTGCTTGTGGTAAAGCTCCTGTCCTGTAACCAGCTGTAACCATCCAGGCTGGTTCCACTTCATTTTTCCTGGTTCTGATTCCTAAGTAGTCCCTGTTCTCAGCACTTTGCAGAGATGTGATGTATTCCAGCCTCCATTTCTGTCCTGCAGGGTTTCTTTCGGAGGAGCATCCAGAAGAACATGGTGTACACATGTCATCGAGACAAAATGTGCGTCATAAACAAGGTGACGAGGAACCGCTGTCAGTCCTGTCGGCTGCAGAAATGCCTGGATGTGGGCATGTCTAAAGAGTGTGAGTAGTGTGGAGCTTCAGCTGCAGTGTTCATGTTTCTGTCTGTAGAAAAAAAGACAAAACTAATGAAAAATTACGTTTGGTCACGTTTTAGTAGCTTTTGTTTGTTTGTTTGTTTTTTTTGAATAGTTCAAAAGCTCATCAGCTCATTGTTATTTTTATATTTGAGACAATGGTTCAAAAATTGTAAAAATGTCTCCCTCTGGTGGTTGGACCCTACTAATACGTCCTCTTAGGGTTGTGAAAGGCTAAACTCCTTTTGAGCTGTTTCAATTAATTGAATTACAGACATCTTTTTTACTCTCCTCAGTACGAAAACCCTTTCACCCCAGGTGAAGGGGTTTTAGTACCTCAGAATCCTGGAGGCCGTTATGTTGGTGGGGGTCAGGTGTCTGGTGGTTTTTGGTCTTGGCTGGGTTCAATCCAAGAAGGCAGGAAGTGAGATCAGCTGCGTTAGAGACCTGGTGGCAGTGCTGCATTTTCTGTGATTTCAGAAGCAAAATCATACCTGGAAGAAATCCAGAGAGAATTTGGTGACTCAGTAATCGAAAGCCGGGCCTGTTCCAGGCGTTGTTGGGTTAGGATCGGTAACTGTAAACCCTGATTAGTGAAGTAGTCGTGCAGTGGATGCAACACATTAAAGCAGTACTAACTAACTTTTCTGCAGGCGTGTCTCAGGTGGCCGTTGCTGGATCTGGTGTTCTGTAGAAATATGCTACCTGTTGAGATGTGCTACCGATTCCTTCTGCACATGGGCCGTTCTACCGTCTTGACTTCAGTAAACAGATTTATGGTTTATTTTTGTTTCTAGATTTTTCTATAAATACATTTTACCTATCAAATAAATTCTCAGGACAGAAACACTAAATATGATGTTATTTTTACTTTCTTTACATTGTCAGAGTGACAGGCAAATGTTTGGACACACCCAGAGGAGAAGGACCCAACAATGGCCGTTAAGGACCCAGAGGGATTTTATATAGAAAATATCAGGGAAGGATCATAAACAAGAATACTGTATAAACTTCTAATGAAATCTTGTTATGAAATAAGTTGTCAATTCAAATCATCAGAACACCACTTCTGGCTGCGACCCGAATTATTGAAGTTAAGTGTAATTTAGAGGGACGAGAGATGTCCGGAGTGTCTAATATGAATTGGATTCAGGGGAAGATGAGTCGATGACCCTGGTGAGGTGGTCATAAAGCTTCTTGGTGGAAGTATTTTAGGGGTAGGTTAGATTTTCCCTGAGAGGCTGAAGGCTCTGGACCTCTGGATCCAGATGTTGTGGTTGAAATGCTTCTGTAATGTTGCATGTAGAACCAGGGGAACATGTAGGAGTGGCAGACTGGGATGGTGGTCCCTGTTTTATATGAAAAAAGATGTTCAGGAGTGTTTAGCCTCCGAGGGAAAATCTACTCTAGGGTTTTAAAAAAGAGGCTCTAATTTAAATTTCAGGTTTGGAAGTAACAGTGTGGTTTTTGTTCAGATCATAGAACAGTTGACAGGATCTTCACTCCTGCACAGTTGCTCAGGGCATCATGGGAGTTTGATTCTCCAGATATGTTTGTGGATCTGGAAGAGGGTTGTGACTACAAATCCCCAGAGGCTTCTAAAGGTCCACTGTCTCAGTGTCTGCATCTCCAGATCCACCTACATCTCAGCTCGTTGTTTTGGAGGTGGTTCAGTTAGCACAAGTCCACAAAGTCTTGGATCCTCTAGTCAAGTCAGTCCTGTTCTGGTGTGAGTTGGACTCTGCCAGGCTGCCCTTTGTCCCCAGTCCTTTAAGTGATGCATGCAGGCAGTCTCAAGGTGTAGTCATGGAGAAGAGGGGGTCTGGTTTGGGAATCTCAGGAATTTATACTCTTTCGTAACTGTGGCTCTGTCCACGTCGTCCAACCATGACCTTCAACACTTACTGGGGCAGTTTGCATGTTGTGGTGAAGTAGAAGCTGGATCATGACCAAAATACCAACATCCTGGATCTAACTGAAAGGGGCCTCCTCTGTCGGGGTCCGGGTTCTGCCTCAGATCAGCTCCATCATGTGGAGCATCCTCTGCATTCAACGGATTCATCTGAGGTGGTTCAGGATCTGATCTGACTGAGTCTGACCTCCTGGTCACCTCTGGAGGTTTATCAGACACATCCCACAGGGAAGAGACCCAAAACTCACTGTAAGGATCAGGTACCCTCTCTGACCTGGAATGACCTGGTTTCCTGCAGGTGGAGCTGGAGAGAGAGACGTTGTAGATCTCTTACCTCTGCAGTCCAGAAGATGGATGTTTTACCAACAAACTTAATTAAACTGAACATCTTTATAATATCTCAGCTTTATCAATTTTCCCCTCTAATAAAAATCCCTGTTAATTAGATCTTTTTCTATGTTATAAGGAAATAAAATACTTTCTTCTGAGTTTAGTTTTTCAGCTTGATTTCTATCAACAGTGGTTCGAAATGACAGAACGAAGAAGAAGAAGAAGGAGGAGAAGTGGCAGGGAGACTCTGAGGTTTATGTGCTGTCAGCAGACACGGAGGAGATGATTGAGCGAGTCCGCCGGGCCCATCAGGACACGTTCCCATCCCTGTGTCAGTTGGGAAAATACACCACGGTACTCACTCAGAGCAACACTCGAACACAGAAAAGCACAAATCCATAAATCAGGATGAAGTGAATGAATTATGTCGGGTGATTTTGTTTGTGCTGAACCTGCAGAACAACAGCTCAGAGCACCGCGTCGCCCTCGATTTTAGTCTGTGGGACAAGTTCAGCGAACTGTCCACCAAGTGCATCATTAAGACGGTGGAGTTTGCCAAGCAGCTTCCTGGTTTCACAACACTAACCATCGCTGATCAGATCACTCTGCTCAAAGCTGCCTGCCTCGACATACTCGTGAGTTTTCTATTTAAAGTTACACAAAACAAAGAAATGTCATAAACACACAGCCGTTTCCTGCAGAGTGGAAAGTATGAAATCATAGCAGGATAGTAGAAACACCTTGATTCATCAGTTCTTTGTTTTTAAAGATTCTGAGGATCTGCACCCGCTACACTCCAGATCAAGACACCATGACGTTCTCTGACGGCCTGACCCTGAACCGCACCCAGATGCACAACGCTGGGTTCGGACCTCTCACAGACCTGGTTTTCTCCTTCGCCAATCAGCTGCTCCCTCTGGAGATGGACGATGCAGAGACAGGGTTACTCAGCGCCATCTGCCTGCTCTGTGGAGGTACCACACCCTGTTGTAACACATTCAGATATTTGATGCTTTCTGTTCAGCAAGTTTTATATTTTTTAATGTTGGTGTGTGTGTTTGCAGACCGACAGGACCTGGAGGAGTCACAGAAAGTGGATGTTCTACAAGAACCTTTGCTTGAAGCTTTGAAGGTTTCAACTTACTTCTTTATGAAGCTTTACTGTAGATCAGCTGTTCCCAAACTTATTTTGCCACGCACCCCCTTTTATGTCCCGGCCGTGTTGACGCACCCCCAACCCCCCGCACTTTAAAAAAAAAATGCCACAAGCATTTTTGTTACTGTTGAAAGGACGTTGAATTTTATTTAGGCTATATTAAAGACGACATGTTTACTCAAATGAACAAAAACCACATCTAATGATGATCTAATGATCACAACAATGCGCTCCTGCTTTTGAATTAATCTGA
>SSNP01000018.1:1179706-1213690 GCA_006937955.1 Pachypanchax playfairii | reverse complement strand
CTCCAGCTCATCATTTTTTAACTCCTGTTCATTTTCTTCTCCCGGATCCGTCGCAATTCTATCCTCTGTTGCCTTTGATTCGTCACTCTCTCTTGGTTCCTCTCCTTTATCAGTACCTTCGTCTTTCAATTAATCAACTGACAGTTTCCCCGATTGAAGCCAATTGGGCATATTTACAAAAATGAATGAAGTAGAGGCCACAAGCTAGGTGCGCACATAAATTGTGTAGTAGAAGAAGAAGAACTTCTTCTACACTTCATTTCTAGATGAATAGTAATTTTAATTATAATTGTTTACAATTTTACAGAGGAAATATTTTTTTACACATCTTTATTTTGTGGGGAAACAACACTGTATTTTGTAATTATTATCATTACATTTGTCTGCCATTACATTTTTCACCTCGCGCTCCCCCTAGTGGCAGCTCATGCACCCCCAGGGGTGCGCGCACCACACTTTGGGAATCCCTGCTGTAGATTAACATCTAATTAGCTGAAACATTGTTCTGAATATAATCTGTATAAACCAGGAAACTGGTTTAAAGAACAATCCACAGAAAACAGAAGCTACTTCATGTTAATAATAATCCCAGAAACGATTCACGGTGTGTTTTCAGATCTATGTGAGGAGGAGGAGGCCTGATAAACCCTGTATGTTCCCCAAGATCCTGATGAAGATCACTGATCTGAGAAGCATCAGTGTGAAGGGTGAGACACACACACACTGTGTTTTATTGGAATTCCATCACAGATCTCTTCTTGTTTAAGGCCAGATTGAAGCACTACTTGTTTAAATTTGCTTTTCATTGTTGAGTCACTTGGAAACTGTTTGTTGTTATTTTTAAGTGATTGCTTTTATTTATTTCTTACTTTTTAACTTATTTTGTTCTTGTTGCTCTTCAGCGCTTTGGGGCGACCTACAGTTGTTGTTAAATACTTTTATAAATAAAATTTGATTTATTTGAAATAAGATTACATTAACCCCTCCTCTCCACCGGATGTGAAAGCAGCGCAGTGCGTTTACTCTTAAAATCAGCTGTGTGTTCCTTCCCACTGGGAACATTTGAGATGTGTATCACTTACATAAGCGTCCGATCCAGCTGGTTCCGGGAGATCACGAAATCACACACATGATTTCATCAGTACACACAACAAGTATGGAGAAAGATGATAACATGTACCCAGAAGGTGTGCGGTTTGTTTTCATGCCATCGACGGACTTTAAAGGGGTTATGACATCAAAATGCACTTTTTTGAGGTTTTTGGGGTATATCATGATGTGTTGTGCACTGATGAGGCCGTGTGGACGTCCAAAGCGAGTATCAAAGTTCCCGTTTGTGGGCGGTCCGCTTTGTTTCATATTTAAAAAAAGGTTGAATCGGAAAGCACAATTTTTTCCTACGTGGCATTTCATCCTACGTATTTCATAGCGTCCAATAACAGTGCACAGTAAAGTAAACAGTCCGCAACCCCCCAGCCCATACACCGTTAGCTGCGTTGCACTAGCTTGTGCTGCTGCTCTTGAGAAGAGATGGCTACGCAAACGGGGACCTGTTGTGTCCAAGGATGCTCAACCCATGCTGGAAGTTTACACTCACTCCCGAAGGATGAAAAAACTAGAGAAGAGTGGCTGAAGTTCATTTATGGAGAAGTGCCACGCAGTTATAACCTCAATTTCAGCTCACTTCATGGAGGACTGCTTGAATTCAAGTTGGGATTGTCAAAGAAACTGATTTTAATTAAAAATTCTTTACCAACCCTGAAGGAGGCGACCACATCGTCAATACCTGTAAGTTTATTTATTTAATAAAATGCTGCCTTGCCTGATAAACGTTTGTTCGTGGTCTGAAGAGTTCATGATGCTAGCATGTGATAGCCGCTCTAGCAACAATGTCCGTGAGCAACAGGTTTATCTTCCTCAGAAGACGTTTCAGGCTCGAACATATACGTATGTTACTGGACTGTTGACGGAGCGGAGAAGAAAGGCTTGCTGCGGGCAAGGGCGTATGAGGGCGTTTACCTACCTTCCCAAATATGGTTGTAGCCAATCAGAGCGAAGTCAGCCATGGAGACCTACATATCATTAATGAAAGGAACCGTGTTGCTGAGAAGAGGATTCTGACCTGCCCGTACACCCCCGCCCTGTTAGTTTTTTAATCAAATTCTTTTGAGAGTTGACATATGCGGGTATATCTACTACATGAAATAGCTTTACGCCAGTTTAAACAGTGATGTCATCACACCTTTAAACCCGTCACAGGTACTGTAGTCTTTTTGTAGACAAGCAAACAGAAATATGTGTATGTCCTTTATTTTGAAACTTCTGGTTATTTTACATTTCACGAACACCTGATTTCCTGTCTGGTCCAAACTAAGCTGCTGAAATTGATGCATTTAGAAGCGTACTGCGTAAAAAATAAAACTGCCGTGTAAAGGCGGCGACGCTACGCTTCTGAGACGCGTCTGATTCACGCTGCTCCTCGCCCAGTGGAAACGGTCCCGTTGACTTTAATGGCAGCTATCAGCCGCGTTTTACACTTCACTGACATTACACACCCCTTATGCATCTGGTGGAAAGGAGTGGTTACATGCAATTTAAACAGAGAGGTGATATTTCTTCTGCTGGAGGTCTTAACCCCTGCTTTCCACTGAACACGCTAAGTTAGTGATGCGTAATATGCAGCTGATAGCCGCCATTAAAGTCAATGAGACTGTTTCCACTGGGCGTGAAGCAGCGCGCATGAGACCCTCCCAGAAGCGTAGTGTTGTAAGCATTACATTCCAGTTTTATTTTTTACACGGTACACTTCTAAAACGCGTCAAGTTCAGCAGTTTAGTTAGTACCAAACAGGAAATCAGGCGTTTGTACCTGGAAGTTTCAAAATAAAAGGACGTGAGGATTTCCATTTGCAAGAATATGAGAAAGTACAGTACCTGTGACGGGTTTGTAGTGCATAAGTGGTGCAAAAATAGGCCACATACCTTCTGGATACATGCTGTCGTCTTTCTCCCTGCTTGTTGTTGTGTGTACTGACGAAATCACGCGCGTTTTTGCTATTCTCATGAGATTTCTTGATCTTCTGGGACCAGCTGGATGTGATGCTGCGTGAGTGATTTACACATGTGAAGCGCTGCTGAAGCGTCCAGTGGAAAGGAGGGGTTTTTAAAGTTACTGCTGGTTTCATAGATGTTTTAAATCTTATTTCAAGCCCTGAGTTTTCAGACCTTCAGTGAAGGATAAGATGTTTATTTTTCCTACAGAGAGATAAAATGAATAAGGTGATTAATCTGGACTCACTCATCTTCCTCTCTATCAGGAGCAGAACGAGTGATCTCTCTGAAAATGGAGATACCCGGCTCCATGCCTCCTCTCATCCAGGAGATGCTGGAGAACTCCGAGGGGCTGGAGGGGCACGGAGCCGGGGGAGGAAAAGGAAGAACAGAAATCCGAGAGGAGAATGAAACAGAACCAGGACTCTGCCATCGGAGCTCATCACCCACCTCCGTTCCCTCTCGTAGCCCGAGCCCCGCGTCGCTCTCTCTCCACCCTCCTGCCACTTGACTCTCCTCAGCTGCTTCTTTCAAATGAACTGGAGAACAAAGCAGATCATCAGATGGACATCTGGGACTCATCCCTGGAATCTGAGAGCCCAAACTCTGAGTTTGCTGTTTGTCCATGTGCAGCCATGCTTTTATCCGTGTTCAGACATCGTGGTTATTAAAACACTCAAATGTCACTTTTTTATTGTAGGAAAAACAGAATAGAATCTAAATCGTTGAGAAAAACGATGGTTATTGTTCATTATGAAAAGTTCCATATGCAAAATCCTGATGTAATATGTTTGTATATAACACACTGTGAAAGAAGTGATGATGGACTGAAACTGGTATTTTCCTAAATGAAAAGGGGTCCATACAAACAGCATTAAACACACACTCCCTTAGTTTCCTCTTTTTTCCCCTCACACACACTAAAGCTGAGAGAAATACAGATCCATGACAGAAGTTTCCTTCTGTGGACTCAGTTCTCAAGCTTGAGGCAGTTTATCTCTTTAAAATGTTGCTGCATCATTTATAGGAAGATGTAGATTTTAAATGCAGCTCTAACGGTCTCGGCAAACCTTTAAACATGAAAGCAGTTTCTTTTGTTGACACAACGGCGAACTGTTACATCCGAGCCGAGCTGCGGTTTAAAGGTCATGCAACATCAAAATGTTATGTTCAAATGAGTCTGCACCACCGATGTCAGACTGTTTACACTGTCACTACAACATCTCTGCTGTCACGTCTTCTGGTTAAATGTCAGTGTTCTTCCTTTAAACGTGCTGTGAGGTAACGTTCACAACGAGTTCAATAAAGAGTTCATTAAATGTGGTGTTTGGTGTAAAATAGTATTTTAGACAAGATTTAAGTGTGTCTAACTCTGCTGTATGTTTATTTTGGCACATTAATGTGAAATTAATTATATTTATGTCCCATTAACTGATGTTTAACAGCTTCTTTTATAAAACAAAGTGACACGTGATGTTGTTAGAGAGCCAAATCATGATCCAATTTAGAACAATGTGGTCCATGAGAAAAAGAACGAGTCATTTTAACTGTAAAACACTTTAACTTGCAGGATGCAGCTGAATCAAACACCTTTAACAGATGAATCTGACACAAATGGAGCAGAAGTTTGACCCAAATGTGTCTCCATCAGGACTCTGAGGCAAACTAACCAACAGTCTGATATTTTGATGCGTTAATATTGGTGTTGGATGCTCTTTGGTGGTCTTATCCTGTTATCACAGTCTGCCAACACTACCTGCAACTGGATCACCTACCTGCCTTTAGCTTTTAATCTTTACAGATTTACATTAATAACTGTGTTTTAGTCAGTTAGCATGGCGGTTACTGAGTTTTCTCAAGTTTTTGTTGTTGGCCTGCTAATGGCCATTTTACAACAAATTGTTGTTGTAAGGTGGCTGTACAACCCCCTCCCCATATGCAACTTGCAGTCTCAGGTCAGTGGTTGGAAGATCCTACAGCTTGAGGCACATTTTGTTAAAAGACTCCAAAGAAAATCGTGTCATTCACAGAGGACATATCTTGAGAAAATTAAGCCCAAAAATTGTATTTTTTGAGTATTTCTGCTTTTAAATTGCTGTGACTCAGGAAAGGGGCAAATATCCGCCACACCACCAGTTCCGCCCACACAGGTGAATTGCTAATGAGCTACTGCTGGTATGGAGAAACTATTTCATAGTAAACAGCACAGGTTTTGTGATTTTGGGTTAAAATGCCACAGTCGTAATTTAATGACCACTGAGAATGTTTCTGTTGAATATTTTAGCTCCACAGGTGTTCTTACCTTCATAGTGGGTGTGAAAACAGGTCAACAACTTCTCTTTCAGTTTTTATCTCTTAAACTACGCAGGTGGCGATAAAACCCGAGTTTGAACGACCGGTATCTTTTTCATCACAACTCCTTTGTTCGTTAGTATTCATCAGCTCCCGCAGTTGAAACCACGCCTAGCATGCTGCTGGCTAAAAGCTGTTAGCATAAGATTTAAAAAAACGGAAGAGACTACATGAGCTGTTACCATGCGTAGCGGGGCAGGAAACAGTATAGGGGAGAGTGAGGTGGGACACTTTTTACCTTTGCTCCCCTCCAAGCCAGTTAAAGTGATATATCAGTTAAATTCACACATTTCCCATCAATTCAGGATGTTTCCTTGCAATGGTAATTATCAGAATGTATTCAGGATGAAGAGCAGTGAAAATATGATGGTTTTTAAAAAAGTGGTCTTGTTTCTCATTTTACCCATAACCTGGGGTAAAGTGAACCACTTACTTTTCCCACTCTGAAACTATCTTAACAACATATGTTGTAACAGTTAGAATCCTGACAGCCTCACAGTCCAGAACAAATGTCAGACTAGTAACAGAATCATGGAGATAAATTAATTAAGCACATTTTTTTCCCGTAAACACTAGAAATCTTGCTGCAAACATTGTAGGATCTAATCTTCCTGAGGAAGTCCAGTCTGCTCTGTCCCTTCCTAAAAACAGCATCAGTGTGTCTCCAGTTTAGTTTGTTGTCCAGGTGAACACCAGGTATTTATACTCCTCCACTACCTCCACTTCTTCTCCATGATGGAAATGGGTTTTACATGTTGCTGCTCCTTCTAAAATCTACAATCATCTCCTTTGTCTTGTTCACATTCAAGATAAGATGATTGTTCTCACACCAGGACACAAAGTGGTCCACCAGTTCTCTGTACTCAGTTTCTTGTCAATCTCTGATCCACCAACAACTGCAGAGTCATCAGAGTATTTTTGAAGATAGCAGGACTCTGACCTGGACTGAAAGTCTGAGGTGTACAGAGTGAAAAGGAATGGTGAGAGTACAGCCCCCTGTGGTGCTCCTGTGCTGCTGATCACCTGGTCAGACATACAACTCTTCAGTCTCACAAACTGTGGTCTGTTAGTGAAGTAGTCCTTAATCCAGGTGATTGTGGAGGCATCTACCTGTGTCTTCTGGAGGGTTTTACACAGTAAAACAGGCTGAATTGTGTTAAATGAACTGGAGAAATCAAAGAACATGATCCTCACAGTGCTGCCTGCTTTGTCCAGATGACAGTGTGTTTCCTGAAGCAGGTGTGTGATGGCGAGGCACTGAGTCACTTTACTCCACAGCATTTGCCTCACTTTACCCCACCTCCGCCATTTTAGAAAAAATGACCTTTTTTAACAATTCAGGCTAACCTTCAGCTAGTATCATCACATGGTTTTATATGTTGGTAGTTCATCAACAGGTATGACGTTTTTCTGCCTGAATCAATTTGCTTTGGCACAACAGCTGATTAAGTTTAAGTTTACTTTTACATGCAAAAAACTCATTTTTTTGGAAAAAAACATGCTTACCTCAGCAAAATTTGGCTTCTGTTACTGAGTCACACAACTGGGTCTCATAAGTGATAGTTTTTATCAGTTGATGTTCTACCTCGTTCTCTTCATTCCTCACTAAATCCCTGTTTAACATTCTTGTCCTTGTTTAATGCTTTCATTTCTGTTTTGATCACACTCTTGTTGTTCCAACATGCCCATCGTACTGTTTGTGTTCAGAATTATAGACTGTGAAATTCCTGCTTTGCAGCACTCTGGTTTGGTTGAAGTTTACCTTCACCTAACTGCTTTCTGCTGATGAACATGGCGTCATCTTAGATCTATATATTCTTCTGCATCTCTGTCTTACTGTGGCAGTGATATGCATTTCTTTAACAATGAATAACACTGAATAAAATTACAGGTTTATTTAGAATTCTTTGATGGACATTAATGTACATCAAATCGATTGGCTACAAAAGATATACCACTAAACATTTACATTGCATTTCATGGCACCATTGCAAGGACACAGGACAGACTGTGGGCCTTTGCTAAACATATGATACTGTCTGTCAACATGACCAGATCAGCCACAAGATGTTTACTGTTTTAATGGTTTGTTGTTTTGAGTTAAAATGGCAATGCGATTTGCTAAAAAAAAACAACCTACAATTAAACTACGTTGGCATCGTCATCCCCAACATACTCCTAAATGCCAACAAACTCTTATTATTATTATTAATGTCAGTATGTCATTTTTCTGTACTGGCTAGTTCCTGTTTAGGAAAAGATGGTGCTTATATCCAGTAGTCATTGGGCAAGAGGCGGGGTTACACATGGACCAGTCCATCACAGAGCCACATAGAAACAAACAATCATTTACTTACACACACACTTCTAGGGTCTGTGTGAAGAAGCGCCACACATACATGGGGAGAACATGTTAACTCCATGCAGGAAGGTCCTGGCTGGTTTCAAACCCAGGACCTTCTTGTTCCAAGGCAACCAGCTGTGTCAGCATGCAGCCCTTTTATGAATGTTATTCATCAAACCCTGTTTTTTGTTTTATCCATTCCTCTTATTTTGCTAATCTACAGTCAAGTCACGGGGGAACAGGTTCAGGAGGGAAACCTGGACGTCCGTCACACCAGCAACACTCTCTAGCTCCTCCTGAGGGATCCCACTTTATTTCCAGGCCAGAGAGTATATAAATATATAATCCCTCCAGTGAATTCTGGGTCTCCTCCCAGAGGGACCTGAAAACGTCCATAGGGAAATGACCTGCAGGCCTCCTAAAAAGATCACCTCAGCTTATTTAATATTTTAATACAAAGTTTGGATACTATGTTGTTTTAATTAAAAAAAAAGCTACCACATACCAAAATCAGTATAAACATAAAGTTTTCTTTAAATGTTTCTAATTAAAGCTAAACTACTTTATTACAGACTGTTTTTAAAACTCGGTGTATTTATTAGTGCGGGTAGTTCCAGCTTTTGACCACTAGATGTCCTCATGCAGCTCAGAAGCGCATCACGTTCTGCTGTTGTCTGAAGCGCGAGCACGCAAGCGGGCGCGAGCCCAAACACGGTACACATGATGGCCACGCCCCTCTCATGAATAATACACCACCTCCCGTCGACCAGAGGATGTTCGTGCCACAGGAGCTCCTCAGACGTCAGCTCGTGCTCACCGGCTGCGGGAGATTAACGGTCGTAATATCGTTATCCGTCTATCAATGAAGACAGATTAATATCCGGTAATGAATGGGGAATTGGATACGCGGGAATTCGTCGTACGTGTGACAACTCCGCCGGTTTTTACCGGGGGTTTACGGATGAAGACACAGCGAGGGCTGGATATTACCCCGACCGTGACCGACCTATTATCCACTGGTCAGACGCTGTTGTTGTCGGACGTTAACGGAAAGAAAACAACACTCGAGGTGGGTTATTCTTACTATTTGTGCGTTCCTATGTCTGGCGTGTAACCTATGTGGGGTGGGGGTGTGGGGGGGTGATTTTATTATGAGTACATGTGTGTCTAGCTACACATCTGCTGAAACACACACAGAAAAATACACTAGGCTAATCAATAAAGGATCAATAACGAGCAGCTCTCAGAGCTCATTCGATAGTCTCAGTATACTTAATTGTTGTAAACTATTATTATATTGTTAATAATTATTATTATTTTATTGTTGTTAATTATCGTTGTATTATACATTATTATTACTACATCACAGTGAATCACTGTAGTATTTATGTAATGTGCCCCCTGGTAATAAATGATACTGACATGATGCTGAACTCAGCAGCTCTGAGTGACTGCAGAGAGACTGGATCACTTTAAAATCTACTGGGAACTCAGGAAAAGCACATGTTCCTGTAGTGTTACAACACCACACTGTGTGTGTGTGTGTGTGAGAGAGACCAGCACCTGTAGCCCAGGACTGTCATGGTTCTGTTAGGAGGACTGGAAACAGCCTGAACAAGGCCGGATGTGTGGTAGAGGCAGCTGGTGATTAACAGTTATGTTGACAGGAAGCAGAAAGTTTTTGTTTGAAAATGATGATGAAAGTGTCTGATAAAAGACATCTATCTATCTATCTATCTATCTATCTATCTATCTATCTATCTATCTATCTATCTATCTATCTATCTATCTATCTATCTATCTATCTATCTATCAATCTATCTATCTACTGGTCTGTAACTATGTGTTTTTGTGTTTGTACACAGTCCAGGAACAAAGTGAGCAAACTGCTGTTTTATTTTGGGTTCTCCAGCCTCCTTCTGTCTTATTTTCCTGGATAGTGGGCAGTGCAGATGGGCGTAATCCCACATTAATCTGCCTTACCCAGTATTTCATTGTCAGGATTAATCCCCACCCTGATTATCACCCAAGCCCCCCCCCCCAAGAAAAATACCACCACTTGTTATCCTTTAAAATCAACATGCTCGTCGTTACATTAATTAGATGACTCACCCTGATGAAGTGACAAAGGAATTCTGATCACAGAGCGAGACCTCGTGTTTTCCTCCATCCGTTCGTCTGAGTAATTCTTGGGTTGAAGTCAGAAAGCTAAAGTGCTAAAACAAAATTAAGAGCTATTTGAAACAACACAGCGTGGCTGTTGAAGTGGTAGCTGAAGCTTGGTGTGTCTCTCTGACTTCCTGGGAGAAGAAACTGTTTCTGAAATGTGCCTGATACCATTTTCCACTTGGTGGAATCCTGGTTTAAACTACCTTTCCCTGTGTCCTTGATGGTCTCCAGGAGTTTTCCTGTATTGCAGTGCTCATGCAGAGGTGTGTGTGCCAATTTACATACATCTTTAATTTGTCCTTCAGCAGCCTGCCATCCTGAGAAGCCCAGCTGCCATAAAGTAGAGTGATGCCCCAATAACAGACTGTCCAATGAGACAGCCTTGTAGTTTTTAATGTTATTTTGTTTTTGTTATTCTATTCAACATTGTTCTGATTCCTTCTGCCAAGTTAGAGCTGTTTCTCTGTTAATCCAAAGTTTTTAGCCTTTAATGCTCCAAAATGTACAAATTTTGGGTCAGAAT
This sequence comes from Pachypanchax playfairii, assembly GCA_006937955.1. NCBI lineage: Eukaryota > Metazoa > Chordata > Actinopteri > Cyprinodontiformes > Aplocheilidae > Pachypanchax > Pachypanchax playfairii. Next base: position 1,203,252 of record SSNP01000018.1, on the reverse strand, counting down.
CACACTAAAACATGTTCAATTAAATGTTTCAAAAGAGTAATGACAGTCACGTGACTGCTGTGCACATTTTCTTGTCGCAGCTTCGTCACAGAGCATCTTGATTGTCTTTCAGTTTGACCACGGTTTACCCTTGTGTTATTTGTGATTGGGTTTCTCAGCCCTCCCAACGTTGTCTTACTTTTCTGTGACTTGCTATAATGAGATAAAGAATGGATCCAATCAACATTTTAGCAACATAACAGTGATGTCGTTTGACTCACACTAACTGGTTGAGGACCCCCCCCCACACACACACACACCAAAGTCTAGTGCTTATATCTGAAGGTTTGAAAATTGAGACATTGTAGGCACGTCCTCTTTGTGTGAGGAATGTGTAAGGTGTTAAAATGTTGTTAAAAACTAAGAACAAGAACTAAAACATTTGACGTTACAAAGCAGAAGAACAAGGGAGTGAAGAGGATGGATGGATGGATGGATGGATGGATGGATGGATGGATGGATGGATGGATGGATGGATGGATGGATGGATGGATGGATGGATGGATGGGTGGGTGGGTGGGTAGGTAGGGACCTGCAGGAACACAGTCTGGGGAGACACAAGTAAATAACTAGGGATGGGTACCGAATTCGCTACTTTTTAAGACACCGAATACCGATTCGCGTGATGTGAGACGGTACCTTGTTTAGGTACCTGTCCTTCATTAATGATAACCTATGTGACTGTGAGATAGCAATTTACCAAGATACCAGACAGTATTACATGCGCAAGAGCGCAGTGATGTCAGTCGTTGCGAGCGAGGTGTAAACAGGCGTCAGCGTGGCGGACAGAAAGCGCTGCAAATTTTGGCTCCATTTCTCTAAACACTATGGCAATTACGCCAGTTAATAATACAAGATTCCCCATCATACAGTTAAACAGAGGGGAAAGGAGAGGAGTAGGAGTACATGGACCTGGGTTTTAACTAGTGAAACACCACATTGTTAAAGTACATACAGTTCTATGTTATTTATAGTGATATTTGTTGCATATTTTGTTATATACTGAGAAATAAATATTCAATTGAAAGAGAAATTTAATGAATTAATGAACATTCAAAAATGTCAAAAATTGGTACCATAAAGTACCGGTATCGATTTGTAGATACCGTCGATTGGTACCATATCGATTCAGATGTAAAAGATACCCATCCCTATAAATAATCAATGTTAAAAATATACAGGATTTATCGAGTTTAGAATGTAGAATGGTAATTTCATATAAAACAGAAATTTGCCACTCAGTTAATGTTTGTTTGTTTAATTTACTTTTGTTTACTTTGGAATAGGGTTGTCAAAATAATCGATACCTAGATATTAATCAATATTAAAACTGGTATCTGAATTAGATATTATGTTCCCATGGTATAGATGTTTTGGAGTCTCGCATATACGCAGCCTTCTTCAGAGTACACCGACACATGTTTCCCAGACAGCCAGGTGCCGTAAAGCAGCCAGGTGCCGTAAAGCAGCCTGCCACAAATCAACAGGAGGAGAAGCTGCTGCACGGCCGCATCGCATTGCCCCGCGAGTTGACTATCTTTACAGCTGGAAAATGTTCGCTGTGGGTTTTTTGTTGATGATGAATCCTGACATTTATTTGTAAATGTAGCGACGTCTGTGAGAGAAGGTGGGCAGGTAAAGGAAGCGGGACGCTTGATGGGGCTGGCGGGTGTGTGTGTGTGTGTGAGAGAGAGAGAGAGAGAGAGAGGAGATGCGATGGTAGTGATTGACAGCTATGATGTAGTTATGTTATTTTTCACCAGTTTTTGTGTGCACTTTTAAAAACACTGCTGTTACTTGAACAGTTTAAGCAAAATTATTTATACTTAACAGCTGTTCACATTTTTGCACTATAAATTAAGGTAGTTAGATGAAAGGAATGTTATTCATTGTATCTACTTGTTCAATAAATTAGTATTTTAAATCAACTTAGTATCGAAATCAAGTGTCATGTTTTTTTTTCCAGTATTGAATCGAGTTTAAAATTTTTGCATCGTGACAACACTACTTTGGAATATGTTGCACAGAACGTAGCTACAAGCTGTTCAACCAAATAAAGGGAAGAGAACTAAGATGCAGACATATGCCGAACACATATTTGTACCCTCAAATATGGACCTTCTTATGAGATCCTATATTTCTGTAGCAGACTGACCAGGAGGAGGACGTGCAGTTTGTGTGTTTCTTCATTGTTCTGATTTATTCTTTAAATTTTTTGTATACAAGTTAAACCACATCCAAAAAAGACAAACTGGCATTAGAACATGAAGTCCTATAAAAGAAGAGAAGCCACAGTTACCACTTGGCACCAACACTGTCTGCTCAGGGACATTCTGGCCTTTGGAACAACTTCAGTTCGTTATCCCTGTAGATCAAAATGTGGTAAAGAACCACCTGTAGAATATTAAAGTACTACATTATGATAAAACAGTAAGATGTAACCTTAAACTGCTGAACTCCATGTGGACGACGATCCTGCTGCTTCTCTACAGGAATAAACTCGATGTTCCGGATTTATTTTGACATCCTTTTATTTTTATTCTTTTAGCTGGAAAACAGAGTGAATTCTTTAGTTAGTTGAATATTTCTGATTCCATTTAAGATCTAGACGTTCTAGACAAAACTTTATTTCAACAGTTTAATCTGATAACACTTGTTTTCATGTTCTACATGAAGCTGAATCTGCATCTTTCTGTTCTCTGAATTTATCTTTAGCACATTTATTCATGTCTCATTCGACTCTATTAAGTCATTAAACTTCCTCCTGCATCGATTAATTCCCCTTGTAAGCAAGCAGACGATACAAGTGAGGGAGGTACACAGCGGCGCTGCATTCACTTGCACTTGGGCATCTGAAGACACAGACTCAGATTGCATATTTGTTTAAATTCATACAGTCTGAAAATGGGCCAGCACCTGGAGGGGTCGGTCAGTTTATAGGGGTGGTGTGTGCGCAGGGCCACCATGATGGTTTCAGGAAGCAGGGATCAGCTTCAGTATGTGCTAGTGTTTGTACGTGTATGTGTGAAACAGTGAAGGAAAAACATCTGCACTTGGCTGTGGATTCTACTGAACACACCTGTAGACAAAGGCCCTAAAAACACATCAGTCAGACAGGTGTGTTAGTGGGTTTAGTTTGTTTGAAATGAGATCTCTGACTGAAACTTCAGTCACAAAGATTCTTACAATCGATGGGTTTGTACGATTCTTCCAGAAATCTGGAGTTAGTAGACATTTGTGGAGTGGGACCACAGTTTCCTACTGCATTTATAGGAAGTTAGTAAAACTGATGTTCAATTCACAAGAGCAACTTGAGGCATTCTTGAGAAAACGAGGGGACTTTCTGCCTTATGTTGGCCGTAAAGTTCTTATGTTCTTCTTAGGGATCCTTGAAACCTTCTTCTGGTCAACTTATGACCATTTTACAAAAATTGTTGTCATAAACTTGTCTGTTAGTAAACAAGAGAAAGGTTTTAAGGCACCCCTATCTACACCTATCTGTTGTTATGAAGATCATATGGCCTTTGGCACATTTTTGTCGAGGAATAACATTTGTTTCTACAGTGTACATAGAGCTTTTATACATAACAGGAAATTTACAGAGGCCATTTCATGCAAATTTCAGGACTTTGTGGTTATTTCTGAAGTATTAACCAATAATATGAAACATTTTATATTTAAAAAAAAACGTTAGGAAACACTGATTAACAGACCTTTCAATCTATCTGCGTTAAAATTCGGCTGGTTCTGGCTGCAGCTCATTAATATTCATTATTCGAATTTGCTGGACTCAGATTGGCTAACAAACTAGCCTATGAGAGCAAGGTATATTGTTTCCTTCTTCGCTGCGTATGGCAACAGCAAACAGTCTCTTCCGGTTTGTTACTTCTTGTGCTACAGCTTTTAGCCAGCAGCATGCTAGGCGTGATTTCAACTGCGGGAGCTGATGAATTCTAACGAACAAAGGAGTTGTGACGAAACCGTCTGAACCCGGGTTCTATCGCCACCTGCGCAGTTTGATAGATAAAAACTGAAAGATAAGTTGTTGACCTGTTTTCTCACCCACTATGAAGGTAAGAACACCTGGGGAGCTAAAATATTCAACAGAAACCTCAGAAAAAGCATTTTTAATGGAAGGGCCTCTTTAAAGGGGGCATATCATAAAAATTCCACCTTTGTAGCCCTTAAATGCTTTGTGTAGTGAATTTAAAGGGTCTTGGAGTGCAAAAGGTTTGTCACTCCATGTGTTGTGGGGATATTTTTGTAAAAAAGTTTTGGTTATATTTTTCAAACCGTTCTATTATGTTTTTTGTACTATTATGTCACAGGTCATGCACCGGAAATGCCAAACATGGTCATGGACTTCTAAACGCAAAGTGAATCCGCCATCTTTATTTCTCGCTGAATGTTTGTAGTCCGTATGCCGAAAGCACAAGTGTCAATGGCTGTTAAGTTCATGTGTACCGGTGTTCTACACAACACTGGGACGTCTGCATGGCAACGGTTTAACCCACACAACTCTTTACACCATCTCCCAGCATCAGAACCACTTTGAAGTGCATGATTAAGTTTTATTCTTAACGGTAATGTGAATCCGTGGTGAAAGGGTTTTTTGTTTGCTCCAAACACTTCAAAGATGAGTGCTTCAGTAACTTCCAACAGTATCAACAAGGGTTTGAAGGCGCAGTTTGTCAGATTGATCATCTTTATTGTCCTCTCGCACAGGGTCAGACTCTGGCTCGAGAATATATGGCTGGATGGAAAACTCCTCCAACATTTTTTATTATTTAAATTGGCGAATAAAAATTTTCTGCAGTGCTAGATTGCCAGATCTCTATCAAACTAAAAAAATGGCTGAATGGACGCACAGAAGCATAAGTTGTGTAAATACAGCTGCTGATTCCTTATCATAACTACCGGTAGTACTTCTGTCATTGAAAAATTGTTAAACAGGCAATAACTGACAGGGTGAGAACCTGCAGAGTATTTATAGTTGCTTGTTTGTTAATGTTGGGCAACAATCTTATTTTTGTGACTCGTTTTCTTTCTTTTTTTTTGCATCAATGAAACAAAACCTTCAATATTTAACTGTTGGTTTTCTCTGTTTCTTTGTGGCCATCAAATCCCACCCGTTCAGAGGAACATCAGCAGCACATTAGTCCCGCCTTTAGCACTCTGACTGATGTTTCTCCCAGCAGGCTTCGGATCATGTCAGATATTCTACGAGAGTCTCACAGAGTGTGTCAGGAAACAGGTAGAGCAGGTTGGGTATTTGAATGGAGTTTGCATGATGTCTACGTCCTGCCTAACAGCTGCTGTAAGCTTCAGCTGACATTGTTTGGAACATAAACATTTGTTTTAATGTAAATGACTGACACCACAGTAGTTGTGCTGCTCAGTAACATTGGTCAAATGTTTATTTAACCATATTTTTTTAAATAAATTATCAAATTGTATTTTCTTTCTACCTGCTGTGATTCCACACAGAACTTTAATTTGATGGAAAACACAAACACTAAGAGATGTAATCATATTAATTCCGTATTTTTTTCAGTCTGGTACTTGTATTTTTATACAGCAGTGAGTAAGAGCAGTGACATTGTTAAGATCCCATCATGCTTCAATTCATCTGTATTTGTATTGTGTAGCCTGTAAATATTTGTCCTGTAGTTTTTTCTAATCAAATTATTAAAAAACATCAGTTAAAATCTACAATGTATTCTAGTTCACTAAAAATATTCTTGTACAAATGAAAAAAGATCTCAGCACAATATATTTATGGAGGTCTAAAAACAAAATATCACAAAAAATTGTTCATTTCTTTATTGACCAGAATTTCATAAGAAAAATTTGAAAGTAATATATGTACATTCCAGATTTTAATCTAACGTCAGGTGTATAAAAACAAACAGCAGATTCCACCATGTCACTGGGCCTAAAAGAAACCCAAATGGGAAAGCTGCATGTTCTGTTATGCAAATTCTTATCTGTTTTGGAATGACGTGGAACACTGTGTTTTGTTCTGTAAGAACAGTGATAGCCTCACTGGAACTTGTTGACTTCCTGATGTGACCATTTCCTGTTATGATTCAGTGAGGCTGGAGAGTTGCAGATGGTTTTCTTTGAAAATGTGTCTATATTGGTATGCTAATGTGCTTTATGCTAATATTCTTACAATGAACGCAGCTGTTGCAGCCAATGTAAAATAACAAGGACTTGATAATCAGTGTCCCAGATCATTAACAAAAACCTCATTGATTGGCGTTTCTGATAGAAGTACCACCTTGTAAAGCTGCATCATCCAAATAAATCTCCCCAGCTGTCAGTCTCTAGGTCCCTTGTTTAATTCTGAAGGCAGATACTTGAGATTGGATCAGAACATCACAAGTTGTTGTTATGTTGTGACTAAATATGAAACAAACAAACAAAAAAGCTCTGATTATGTGATTAAGACATGAAAAGGTTAGATGGGAGGTCAGATGGAGCAGTAACTGACAACAGATGGTGTGTGTGTGTGTGTGTGTGTGTGTGAGTGAGTGTATGTGGGAGTGAGACATGCAAACAACACACTTATCTGTCTTCCACACAAGAATGCGTGTCTCATCGCGTCAGGACTGACTCACATTTACTGGCTGTAAACTGATCTGTGATAAGTTCATTTCCATGCATCTTCAGTTTTTTGGGTTTGGTGTTTTGCTCATGGTCACAGGTCAGACTTCAGGTATTTGGAGTAACGAAGACATTTTTCTCCTGGAAAACACCAAACTCCTCCCTAAATGATACAGTAGATGCTACACAAAGTCTCAGCTGAATTTCACTGTGTTTGTGTAGAGTGTCTCTAGTCTTACTGACCACTAAGAGTACATTTACAATACAGGTCATACACTCACACAATGATTTGTAGATCAGAGGACTACAAAGTGTTCATTGTCTTGCCCAAGGACACTTCAACATGTGGTGGGGGACTCTGGGATTGAACTGCTAACCTTCTAATTGCCAGAGTAGACTCTTCCTTCTGAGCCCTCCTCCATGTAATGACTGCAGCATCCATGAACATAAATGAGTAGGTTATTGATTTGTAGCTTTGACCACACGGATTAGAAACACAAGCCGTGATAAAGACTTCTGCACGCACATAATACTAACACAAGTGCATGAAATCGTCGCGGCGCTCCATATGGAGCGTCTGCAAAAATATAGCATGAGATTGTGTAACATTAGTGTCAAGTCACTTCCACGTAACTATTGCTATTGAGATTTATGTGTGAGATGTATGCAGACACGCCCACAATTTTTAATTCCTTTCCACCCATGCCCATAATTCCCACAAGGGTGCAAGGAATAATGTGGATACTTCTAAATAATATTGTCAGCTTTAGTCACAGGAATATGAAGCTGTTTGGAGATGGTCTAATAGTCTTTACCTCTAACATGGAGATCTAAAATCTCTCTGAGCTCCTCATATGGTTCTGGTCTTTGCTTTGTCTGGTCCATGTTCAGTGTGGTGCACACAGCGATACAAAACTGTCCCATTCTTAATTTGAAACAAACTATATTTCCAGGATTAATAGACTCTTAAGTGGTAACAGCAAGATTGTTATTTTATCATTTGTAAAATAAATCACAAATAGTATCTTTTTTTATTCAATCACATACTAAAGACATATAGGCATACATTAGTCAAATGCTTAAAACAGTATCACTTGTCAGGAGAAACAAAGAATTGTGTGTGTGTGTGTGTGTGTGGTGGTGGTGGTGGTGGGGGGGGGGGGTCAAAAAATTCCATTACATTTTTTTTAGAAATTTATTTTTTTCCATTTTTCTGACAATTTTGTTATAATCGTATTTCTTTACTCACCTCACCTTATTCAACTTCGGCAAATATAGCGAAGTACTACGGTTTAGCAGAAAATTTGTAAGTACACAGAACAACAAAATCTTAACTAAACCCGCGTCTCATTTTAGCTGATGTTTTCAAAATTAATTACTCAGAAAATTCATAGTGGTTTCAAGTAACACGGTGACATTGTGACGTTACATTTTTATGACCACATCTAAATATCACATGAAAGGTTGATACGCAGAAGTATGACAGAGATTTTTGTACCAATGATGTGAGATCTAATTTTACAATGATTACGTACTCTATATTAGCAGAAGTATTGGGGACACTCCTTGAAATCATTGAACTCGGGTGTCTCAGTTACCTTCATGTATGAAATCAGACATGAGGACCGCTGACTGCTGCTACAAACATTTGAATCATTTGAAGTGAATTCCACACAAAGAGTGCATATCTAACTTCACGAAATTCAACACACTTGTGCTCACTTTATTTATTGACACATTGTGTCTTCTGAATTCTGAATCAGTCAAAAGATCTTCGCTGAAATTAAACAGAAAAAGATTCATCGCCCAGTTCGGAGGTTTTATTTAACCCTACAGAGATTTCTAGCAGCTCTAATTTCTCTTAGCTTTATTGTTTCAGTCTTCTTTCAGTATTCTCATTAATCTTTCTTCAAACAGAACAGCTGCAAAACAGATGTTCTTACACTAATTGCCCAACAGCAAGCACATGAAGTTACCAACTAGCTGGTGAAAAAGAGAGTTTTTAACAACTGAAAAACTATTTTCTGAGGCACAATAGCTCTGATACATGTTTGCATATGAACTCATGCTTTTGTGAGCCAGCAGTGATGACATGAAGTAGATATTTCAAAAGTCAACCTTCATCCATTTTTTTTAACCTCCCTGGTTTCTGTAGAGGGTCCTGGGGAACTGAGCCCTGTCTCCAGCAGTTGTTGGGGCTGAAGATACCTGAACAGGTGTGGGTTTGACCTGTGACAGGCTGAGATGCTTGTCACAGGGACAAGCATGATTTTGGACTATGGGAAGAAACTTTCCAGAAGTAACCCACACGTGCACAAGGAGTACATGCAAACTATATGCAGAAATGTCTCAGCCAAGAGTCAAACGTATGACCTTCTTGCTAACTTCGATTCAGCCAACCTTGTGTTAACTGTTTCACTGTCAACTATAAAGTTATGTTGACCCTTCAGATACTAGTGTCAGAATAGCCCCATGTCGTACTTATAAATAGCACATGTTGTTCCTATCCACCACCACTAGGTGGTAGTAATGTACAAGGTGTAGTTAGTATTCCGGTAAAGAGAGTAGCTTTTTTAAGAAATAGGGTTTTAAATGGTTTAAATCTGCGTACTTGTGAAAATATTTTAAAAAATATTATCCTTAAGAGGCAACAGAAAGAAAGAAGCCTTTATTGCCACTGTAAAGAAAATACAATGGAGATGTCCACAGAAGTATACGAAGAAGAAAAGTGAGTAAATGCCTAATTTAATCTAATCTAATTGAGTAATATATAACTTTGTGTAAATAAATAAATTCACTGGAGTATAAAGTTATATTAGTATTATGCAGTTGCAGTTGAACGTGGATATTCATCATTGTAGATGTTATAAATTAATGTGTAGCTTTTGGAAAGAAGCTTTTCATCAGTCTGCAGGTACGTGTTTTCACTGATCTGTATCATTTACCTGAAGGCAGAGGTTTAAAGAATGATGATGGGACGAGTGGGGTCTTTAATCCTCTTTGTTTTGTTGTTGCTGCAGGTGTTGGTAATGTCCTCAAGTGAGAGAAAAGGAGAACAGATATCTTTCAGGGCATTTTAAATTATTCTTTGTAAGGCTCTTCTGTCTGCTGCTGCACACCCTGCAGTCCACACGATGAGGCAGCATGTTAGTGTGCTCTCTGGTACTGAGTGGTAGAATACACGCAGAATATTGTGGCAGCAGTCTGAGTTTTTATGTAGAGATTATTCAGCATGAGATTATTTTCAAGAGACCACAGAGTTCGTTAGTGAACCCTATCCTGTTAGGCCACCTTCATTAAATGAGGCCACTGTATTTTGTTCATGAATTTCATTATTGAGTTGAAGGTGTGCAAGAGTAAACAGCAATGTGCAGACCTGTCGCCAGACCTTAGGCTTGAGGGGGGCATATGAAATGCATGGGGGTGGGGCACAATTATTATTACCTATGGCAGCATTAAAGCTGGAGTTGGTAATGTTCGAGAGCTAGCAAGATTTAAAACTAGCAGCTCCTCTAAACCCCTCCCCCTTCCCGCCATCCGGTGCAGATGACCGTGGTTGGTCAGAGTTATTGTAGGCTTGCAAGTCTCAGAGAGGTCTGATTTTTTTCGCTCCTTTTTATGAATACACAATGCATTGACTAGTCTCAGTATGGAAGGACCTTTTCACCCAGTATAAAAAAAAGTGTTTCTGAACAGGATTACCAACTCCAGCTTTAAGTCAGTGCTTTTGAAACTGACTTTAAGGTGTAATCGCTATAAATGGTCGGTTGGAGACAACGCGCGGTGGCATGTGGTTTAACAATATTCATATCCCGGTGGAAATCGGGAGAAATTTGGTAGAAATGTGGCTCTGAAGATTTTCAGGAGGGGCACTGAAATTTGTGAGTCTCCAGGGGAAATTGGGAGGGTTGACATGTATACACATAATCATTTATTTGCAAAGCACCAATACATGTTAAACCACCAGCACGTCCAGCCACAGCCTAAATCAGTTTTCATAATATAAAATAATAGAATACATGAATGAAGAAATGTTACCAATATCCACAAAACGAAGGATGACGAAGGATGTAACATAATAATAATAATAATAATAACAAAAAGAAAAACAAACAAACAAGAAAAATAGTTTTCAGAGAACTGGGCGTCCAGTGGGGGGTGGGGGGGGTGAGGGCACAAACACTTAGTAAGGGGGCCACGCCCGCTATGGCCCGCCCATAGCAATGGGTGTGGTCATGTATACAGTGAATATAGCAGTGAACTCAACACACAGCCCTGTGGAGAACCTATGCTAAGAATTTTGGTGGAGGAGATATGTGGGCCCAGTTTAACAGCCTGGGAAAGTTGGCATGAAAGTCCCTGATCTAGTTGCAAAGATGGAAGAAGAGGCTCAGTTCCATTGGTTTCCTCATCAGGATGGTGTTATTGTATTGAAACCAGAGCTGTAGCCCACAGGTGAGGTGAAGGTGAGGGCGGCTTCAGTGGATCTGATCTAGTTGAAAGCAAACTGATGGCTGATAAAGAATGAAGAGAAACTGCTTTTGATGTTTCTCAGGAGTTTCTGGAGACGCTTGGTAACAATGGGTGTGAGTACAACCGCTCTATAGTAATTCAGACTGGGAATGGTGGGGGATGTAGACTGGGATAATGACTGTTGCATGTACGAGGGACAGATTCAACATCAGCAAGTTCAAAGGAACATGCCTTTAGCACTTTTCCAAATATTCCATCTGTTTCAACATCCTTCTGTGGGTTCACCTTCCTGAACAGCTGTCACTCCTCATGTTGCTATATGGTCAGTCACTGTGTGTGTGTGAAAGGGAGACACAAGTGAGAGTGTAGTTTCTACTTCAAACAAAGCAAAGAAGCAGCAGATCTCCTCCACCACTGTATCTAGTTAGTTGCTGGAGTCCCTTTTACACCTGTCTTGAAATGTTTGCCACAAAGTTCCCCACAGTTTTCCTTGTGTAACCCTAGTTTGCCTTTTGACACCTTGTTTCATGTTGGCTCATTTAGTGCTCTAGTGACCTCTGTCAGCTGATTTAAACACCTTAACACCAGCCTTAGAGAGCTTGAGCATCTTTCACCTACCAAGAGGTATGGTTTGGGTAAACCTGGCCGTGCCTCTTCTTAGCTCCAAATCATCTACTTGATGTGTGATGAACTTTGAATTTTGTAAGAAACCAACATCAATACTTGTTTTTTTCCTCTTACAGTTGTAAAATCGAAGGACCCTTCCCATAGAAAGTGAGAAAGAAGCTCTAACATTATATTAACTGTAAAGATGGAGGAGGAGAGAGAGATTGGACTTTGGAGAGTTTAGGCTCTTTCTGCAGCACAAGTGCAATGACTTCCTCCACACTTAAAGCATCAGAACTCTCACTTGTCTGTTAGTGCATACAGATTCTTCAAACTGGCCCAAATTTCATAAAGTTAGTCAAATTTGCAATAAACTTTCAGGACAGCATGAATCCTGACCCACTGGCATGGTGGTGATGCACACAGAGTTTTCCTCATTCTGCGAAACACACACAAAAACAAATTATTTAAAAACATGGACTAATGGAATAGAATAGAACATGAAATAATAGAAACCCTTTTTCAAAGCAGGTTTAGTGTCAGAGCTGATGTTGGATCGAGCCACTTGACTTGCACCATCCGCACAAAGGAACCTCTCAGTTCTTACCTCTGTTTAAAACTCATCCCTCCTTTCCACCGGACGCGTCAGCAGCGTGTTACTGGAGCAGCATGTCTCGCTTGCGTATGCTGCTGCTTGGCCCTTCCCACCGGGTGCGTATGAGGCGCCCAGCAGCAGGGAAGCAGCTGTCACCGAAAGAGCCCGAAGTCACACGAGATTAGCAAAATCACGCGTGACTTTGTCAGTATACACAACAACAAACAGAAAAAAACTACAACATGGCTCCAAAAGGTTTGTGTTTTATGTTCTGTCTGTTTTATAATCGCCAATATGTTTATGTTAAGGGAATATCCAAATTCACTAGGTGATAACTTCTCACCGGGCTGCACTGGTTTTTAAGTAAAGCAACCGGAAATCAGAACTTTTTATTCTGAAAATCTCCGGAAGCTTCTCTCCTTTTCCACATCTGATTTCCTGTCTTCTTTTGGTCTGTACTGTATGTGTTTGGTTTGTATTCCATTTTCTCTCCTTCTTCTATTGTTACATATACAGTCTCTCGCCCTGCCAGACACAAAGGATTCTTACTCTGTTCTCTAGCCTTTGTGTAATTTGTCTTCAGTGTATTTACATAAAAAGGCAGCATCTTTCTTTTCCCAGTCACATTGATAAATGTTCAGCAGTTCAGTCATGCATGTGTGTGTATTTTGTGTGCATATGTGTGTAGGTGTGGGGATGCAGCCTTAGCTTTTTAGGATCAATCCCATTATTCATGCTTTCTTGTTGGCGAGGATTAGCACACTGACACACATTACACGCCCATACACGCTAGTCTCTGCTGTGTGCACGTCATATCTCAGGGAGCACGAGTCATCTGGCAACTACAAGCTTTGTGGGACAGTTTCTCAAATACGGCTTAGGCTTAGTGCGACCAGATACATGAGAACTTTATAACTTCCGTCCAAGGACGTTGTGTTTTTGGTGGTTTATTTCTGTTAACAGGATAACTTGCAAAGCTGTGAACAGATATGGATGAGGTTTCAGGATTAATCGGTTAGATTTTGGGAGTGGTCGTCTTCTAGAAAAACTATTAAACCAATGATGATATCAAAACCATTGTTTTCATGGTCAAAGATGTTGATAAAATAAATATACAACTTTTAGTTTTATGTGTAAATCCCATTATGAGAGAAATGAACTGATTTGTGGAGGTCTGCGCTCTCCGAGTGCTTTCCAGTGTGTTCAAGCTCACAGATACACGTCAATAAGACACGCAGCTCTTGAGACGGGCTTGAAGTGCAGATACAAGGTTTCCTGACAGCAGCAGCTTATCTGAGTCCACACACCCACACTGACTGTCAAGCACCTTGTCTTTGTTGAGCAACTTCTCTCATGCTCGCACTGCATCTGGTGTTAGAGACTTTTAAGAACCTGATCCACTCCTTTTTGTACACACACACACACACACACACACACACACACACACACACACAAGTGTGTTTTGGTATCCTTATGGGGACCGTCCATTGACTTCCATTGATTTTAGTAACTAGATTTATACCTAACCCAAACCCTTTTACTAACCTTAACCATTACTGATCTATAACTAACCCTAAGACTAACTAAAACTCTATTCACACCATACCTATAAACCTAACCCCTAACCCTAAAAAGGGGAGTCCCCCCCATGGGGACCAGGCTTCGGTCCCCACAAGAACCCTCGGACCCCAGAAAGATAGTAAAAGTCAGGAAACGGGTCCCCAGGAGGTCAGAAATACAAACCCACACACACACACACACACACACACACAAGTGTGTTTTGGTATCCTTATGGGGACCGTCCATTGACTTCCATTGATTTTAGTAACTAGATTTATACCTAACCCAAACCCTTTTACTAACCTTAACCATTACTGATCTATAACTAACCCTAAGACTAACTAAAACTCTATTCACACCATACCTATAAACCTAACCCCTAACCCTAAAAAGGGGAGTCCCCCCCATGGGGACCAGGCTTCGGTCCCCACAAGAACCCTCGCACCCCAGAAAGATAGTAAAAGTCAGGAAACAGGTCCCCAGGAGGTCAGAAATACAAACCCACACACACACACACAGTGGGTTTTGGTATCCTTATGGGGACCGTCCATTGACTTCCATTGATTTTAGTAACTAGATTTATACCTAACCCAAACCCTTTTACTAACCTTAACCATTACTGATCTATAACTAACCCTAAGACTAACTAAAACTCTATTCACACCATACCTATAAACCTAACCCCTAACCCTAAAAAGGGGAGTCCCCCCCATGGGGACCAGGCTTCGGTCCCCACAAGAACCCTCGGACCCCAGAAAGATAGTAAAAGTCAGGAAACAGGTCCCCAGGAGGTCAGAAATACAAACCCACACACACACACACACACACACACACACTGTGTTTTGCTATCCTTATGGCGACCGTCCATTGACTTCCATTGATTTTAGTAACTAGATTTATACCTAACCCAAACCCTTTTACTAACCTTAACCATTACTGATCTATAACTAACCCTAAGACTAACTAAAACTCTATTCACACCATACCTATAAACCTAACCCCTAACCCTAAAAAGGGGAGTCCCCCCCATGGGGACCAGGCTTCGGTCCCCACAAGAACCCTCGGACCCCAGAAAGATAGTAAAAGTCAGGAAACGGGTCCCCAGGAGGTCAGAAATACAAACCCACACACACACACACACACACACACACACACACACACACACACACACACACAGGCTAATTGTTTATGTACATAATGGATGGTGTGTGGAAAGTGTATTACAGAACCATTTCCACCATTCTCACTTAGAGAAAATCCTCTCGTGTGTGTGTGTGTGTGTGTGTGTGTGTGTGTGTGTGTGTGTGTGTGTGTGTGTGTGGGCTTGTATTTCTGACCTCCTGAGGACCCGTTTCCTGACTTTTACTATCTTTCTGGGGTCCGAGGGTTCTTGTGGGGACCGAAGCCTGGTCCCCATGAGGGGGACTCCCCTTTTTAGGGTTAGGGGTTAGGTTTATCAATGGAAGTCAATGGACGGTCCCCATAAGGATACCAAAACACACTTGTGTGTGTGTGTGTGTGTGTGTGTGTGTCCTGTGTTTACCTGACCCACCGGTAATGGAGGTCACATGTTTTCGTATTCTCTGTGAAGCCTTTGTCAAACATGCCTGGCACCAAATCACCACCAGTGATCATACTGTATATAAGTGTGTGTGGGTGGGTGTGTGTGTGGTTGGGGTGGGGGGGGTGGTACTGTAGCTGCTGTGGGTAAAGTTACATGTTTACATCCATGTACTGTGTTTGCAATATGTGTCAGAAGAGTTGTTTGTGTCATGATCTGCGTCAGGAACTGAGTCAGCACTTGTTACATATCCACTTCCATCTGTCTGAGAAAGGAAGCTCTGTGACTAAAAGGGTGAATGCCTGTTACATGAATGTTAACAGTTGGTGTTTGTTTTTTTTGGCATCTGTAGGCATTTTTATTTTGAGATCAAAACAATAACAACTAGTAGTTTTTATATCTACAACAGTCATAAAGGAGATGGGGGTCATTTCCTGTTCCTGACCTGTAAACCCACTCATTACACTCACCTGTGTGTTTCCTCTCTCTCTGGTGCTGCTCCCCCCCTCCCTCCATTTAAACATCTGACTGACAGCAGTCAGATGCCAGATCGTCTGCTCGCATCACGCTGTAACTATCTTGTGCCATTTCTGTCACTGTTCCTGTCAGGAGATCACAGAGTGTATCAACGCCAACTGATGACCATGTCGTGTTCTGCTCCTTCTCAGACTGTTAACCTGTCAGAGTTTATAAAGGTTTCTGACCCATGGTTGTTTTCATGGGTTTAGATTTTTGAATTTTGGATTCCGTTTTAGAGGATTTTTTGTGTTTCTGGACTGATTTTGTTGGATTAACATTTCCCCTGCTCTGTCCTTCAGATGAATCGTCATTTGTGTTTTTGTGTTCCACAGCCAGTGTCTTTATTTTAAATCACCATCTGTGTCTCTTCCCTGATGCATTCAAGTTCAGCCAAAAACACATATCATTCCAGTCTGAGGTAAAATTCAAATCCACAAATTGTTGGATATTTCAAATAAATAACTTCATAATGCTGATCATGCTTTCAAACATGGGGGCCCCACGTTCATCCCGTGGAACTCTCACTGCACACCAGCACAGCGTTATATCAAATACATTTTCCCATTAAGACATTGCTTAGCAACGGCAGATAGTTACCTAGCAACAATATCACCAGGCAGCACTTTGGGTGTGTGTGAGGATCACACTGTAGTAAAATATGAGGGCGTGTGGAAGACAAACTGTCTGTGTATGTGAGTATTGATTTATCCAGCAAGTTGAACTCATTAGATGTTCTGCAGAATCAGCTACTCAACAGAAGAACAATCACACACGATCACAAGTGGAAAAACAGCTCCAGAAAAAAAAAACAGCTTGAATCAAAATGATCGAATTCATGAAAGTTACTCAGAATCCTTTAAACTGTAAACTGTTGTGGCTGCAAATAGACACACTAACAGATTTGTGTGGATGAAAGGCAAACAGTGAAATGGATTTTACTGTGTAGCACTTACAGCTCGATGCATACATCCATTATATACACATCCATAAGTTCATCTGTATTGACAGGATAAGCAGGACGTGACTTTAAAGGATCCTCATCCATCAAGCTGACATATGGTTATCAGGAACAGCCGGACTAAAGGTCAAATGAGTTTTCTGTGGCTGATGTTGATGTTTATCTGTCAGAAATATAATTGCTTGATTGATATACTTTCATTTAGTTATTTATATTAACATTAAATGTTAAATATGGAACACAAACACCGCAGTCACATCTGTATGGATGCAACAGCCACAACAACAGGTTCTGTAATAAAATGTATTTTTCCCCTCAGAGACCCTCCCGTCCCGTAGAGGCACATGCAATTTTAAACGAGCAACACCCAGCATTAGCCAGTAGTGTTCTACATCTGCATAGCACACCTGTCAATCAACCAAGCATGTGTGGGCACATATCCGGAAGAACTACGGCAGGCCAGCCTTTACAATTTCTTTAAAACGTTGCAAAGATACGTGAAACTAAACAATTAATTTATAAATAAACATAAATTGTATAAATGTAACTTACCCATGAAGTGTCCATTGTAAGAAAGGTGGCACACGTGCATATATGACAACTGACGTTTGCTCGTTGCTATCGTATTACAGACTCAGAGGGGCGGGACTTAATGGTGCAACACATTTTTTTTTGCCTTAGTGGCGCCCTCTGGGAAAAAAACTCCAGATTGCTGCTTTCATGGAACAAATTTTAGCAGAAATTGGACTCTTAAATGCATATATGGACAAATTTAGTTGAACCCTTCTACAAGTTTAAAAACCAAGATATTTCTGTCCAGATCTTTCCTGTTCTGTCTCATCATTCCTAGAAATATGCTCCCAAAGCTTTGAGGCTTGTGTTTTTGGTGAAGTAAAAGTCTGAGTTTTTAGTGGAGCCTCCTGGATCTTCTTCCATGGAGCCCATAATGCTTCAGAATGTGATCAGAAAGTGACGAACCTTGATGTTGGAGTTCAGCTTGAAGTGTTCCCTCTGCATGCTTCCCTAATGGACCTAGGGTTGTTTCCTCTTGAGTCCACGTCCTGGAAGGTTGGCTACAGTCCAGTTAACAAATAACACCGATAATATTATCAGCTGAGGTCATGTGGACATTAAGCTACTTGGAGTTGATCTAGTAACTTTAATTCTAAAATCTTCAGCAGGTTTTTTTCTTGACAATTTGGGGGAGGGGCTTATATAAATTCAGAGTTTTGCCCAGAGACACTTCAGCATGTTTCACACTGCCAGCTTTCTGATTGGTTGTTCTTCTACCTGAATTGCTGCTGCTTTTCTAGTTTATTAGAATCTCCAAAATCCACATTATGAAGGATTTTCTGCATTTTTAAATGGATTTGCTTTGTTATTTCTGCTTAAAAAATTACACATTCTAGAAGAGTCTGTAATAATCTGAAGTTGTATTATATTTATAATAATTAATAATTGATGGAATCTGCTTGGGAGGCTCGCTGTTTGTGTCATTTTTACTTTCTGCTGCTGATTCAGATGATATTAGGTGAACATGGAATGAGAATTTTCAAAATAATTTTTTAGGATATTGGAAAATGTTGATATTGATAATGTTCTAATTTTATTGTATTTGATTGATTGTAATTTGATTGTCAGCTAATGCTGAAAGTGACCGTCATAAAATCCTGTCAGTATTTTTAACATTTTTTAACTTTGCACTGAATTCTAAGCAGCAGTTATATGATACACAATTTTATTTTTTATGTAAAGTGTAAAAAATAAAGCTCAGTCAACTGATTTAGTTCGATAAAGTCCGAGAGTCTGTTTGCAGATATAACTTCATCTGTTACAATCAGAGAGCAGATCCTCTTATTTCACATTCAGACGGGTCGAGAAACCAGTTACCTGGAAAGAGAAATGACGAGTTCTTTGACTGTGTGTCCCCAGGGCCAGTCGACAGGAAGTGTGTACGTGTGTGACCCGTCGTCCTGAGCAACCATGTTCCGAAACAGTCTGAAGATGCTGCTGGGAGGCAAGAGTCGCAAGATTAACAGCAGTGGTCGGTACCTCAGAGATGAAAAGCTATATTGTGTTTTGTTCAGATGTCATGTGTGTGAGAAGTTTCAGTTTTTTTTTTATTGTTTACAATCAGTTTATTATAAATGTGCATGTATTTTTTGTAGATTTGGTGTCACTAACTCTGATCTGGTTCTGGATGTTCCTTTTTTTCCAACAGGTGGCAGTAGCATCGGCTCAGAGGACTCAGACATCCGGATGATGGAAGGCTTCACTCGTTCGCTCCCCTCCTCACCCCTCCTCAATCTTCGCTTGGCCAACAGAACTGGTAGGACTGTTAGCAGTATGTAGGTCAGATGAATATCCCCCCCACATGTTCTTCGTTCCACCATAAACAGCTTTTTGTAGAAATCTGTTCCACAAATGAACAAAACCTGCAGGTCTGGTAGTTTTTTAAAGTGCCCTGATGTTGTAAGGTAAAGGTGTCACATCTAATTATCTGAACTAATTGCTTATTTATCATGTCATGATCACTTTGCATGTGTGTTTAACGGTCTTTCTTCATTGTATGTTTTGTTTTTAATGGGTTTTACACATAACCTTTGACCCTTCATTAGATCATCTGTGTACATTCAGCTCTCCCCCAGCCCCTCCTCCTCTCCAGCTGCTCCTCCCACTTCTTGTCTGTGGGGTTGATTTGAGAGACTTTTCTTAAACACTACCATGTGCACCCCCCACCCCTGATGCCCTCTGCTCTGTGGCTCTTTACGGCTCACTTTCTGTGAAAACAAAACCATTATTGTCAGAAGTTCACCCGACGTGGAGACAAGCTCAGATTTCACTTTATTTTTCAATATTTAGTTTTTGTTTGTTCTTTAGTGTATTTTAATCTCCCCGTGTGTTTCCTCGTCTCCTTCCTCCTCAGAGACCTTAAAATTCACACAATCTGAGAGGACATGATTTGAAATGTTGCTTCTTAACTTCATCATAGTGATGTCCTTCTGTTAAAATCTGTTCTGCTTTTCTTCCTGTTGATGTTTCAGTCCATTTGAAGTTTGCATATATGTGTGTTTATGTCAAGTTCCTGTTTTTGGTAAAGCACATCCTAATCAGCAGTTCTTAAGAAAACGTCATGGTACGTATCAGTTGTGTTAAACAAACACACTCACTCATTCTTTGGGGGAATTCCTGGGGTTAAAGTCTCACTTTTTCAGGGTCTTTTACAGTTGTCTGATACATGAACTCACATTGGACTCAAGAATATTAATACAAAGAAGTTTGAGGTTGACTCAGCAACTGCAGGGTTCTACTGTCCCGTGCACAAACCATCATACCTCCACCTCCGTGCTGATATTCTGTGTTTTGTTTTTTCCAAAAGTCTTGCTCTTCATTACAACTAAATGTGTCATCTTCATCTTTTTGAAGGATGAAATAGATGTGGATCAGTTTAAAGGTTTTTGGTAGATCTGTTGGGGTATCATGTTTTTTTTAGCGTAGAGACCTTTTCTAGGAAACTCTTCCAAACCAGCTATACTTAAGTCTTTTTCAACTTTAACCTTTAACTGTTTGAGATTGAGCTCTTGAGGGTTTAGAACATTTTTTTGAGCATTAATCTCATGACATGACCATTCCTGGGTAGATTTAAAATGTTGTTAAAGGTCTCACACACCGATGCAGTGGTAGGCATGGTGGTCTCACAGCAGAAAGGTCTCAGGTTTGGGTTTGTGTCTGTGTTGAGCGGGTAAAAGATGTGATTACATCTCACCTGGTGACTGCTGGGAAATGTTTCAGTATTCCGTAACCCTGAATAGATTTCATTCCGTACAGAAAATGGTTAGTTGTTACAAGTTTTCCTCGTGGATTCTGGTTTTTAACTGGAACATGATGGACTGTGATTAGTCTGGAAACAGTCCTGGAACCTTTCCTTAAACTTCTGTTTGGTTTAGATTAGGGCTGGTCGGTATATCGGTTTGTACCGAAAACCAGTGTTTATTTTAGTTACAATATGAATTTTTCACATAACACTTTATCGATGAACAGCCAAGACAACGTCTGGAACGTTTGCAGTGGAAACGTGTTTCTGCAGGGACCGATTTCAGTGCTACACGCTAAGACGGCGCGTGAAAAATAAAGTTTTGAATGAAGAATTGCTCCTGCCAGGGGCTGTAACAGCGATACACACAGATTACTGACTCCGAACAACTTATTCCAAAAAGAGGAGCCACGTCAGTATGGAATTTCTTCAGCTTCAAAAGGCCGGACTTTATTTGCGGTAGCCGGCAGCGGTAATACTAGCAACTTAACTTGATTACTGCCCCTTAATGGCAATCATATTTTGAAGAAGATGCGCAACAAAAAGATGGTACTGTGCATATGACAGTAAAATTAGCTAAAATACCGTCAAATATTGAAAATTAGACATGAAAATATGAACATTTTGTCATACCGCCCAGCTCTAGTTTAGATACAAACATTCTGTCCCAGCTTTTATCAAATAAAAGATCATGTACATATAAAACTTTGTGTTGTTTATCTGAAGCAATTTTTTCTGTTTACCTCTTTTTTAGACCAGATGAGTATTTAAACTTTAAAGAATAAGTCAACCCAGCCTGCCACCCCCCAGCGTGTTCGTTGGGCCTCCAGGCAACGCCTCCTTTTGAGGCATATTTTAAAACAGTGAGTGTTGGATGGGGTGTATTTTGGAGGATGGTGAGTTGCTCTTTAAGAACTGTGCTGGAAAAACAAATCAAATTAAACCTGATTATAATGTATTTTGATAGTCAGTGAAAGAGTTAGAGGTATTTTCAACAGTTTCCTGTTGATTTAACACTTCATTAGAGGGATATTCTGTATGTTTTTGGAGTATTGAGTTGTTCTGACTGAGTCCAAGATGGGACGATTCTGGATTAACACACTGACTCAACCGAAGTGTTTGACGGCACAGTTTATTGGTCAGTTTGAATAGTGATGGATCTGGAATCTGAGGAAGTTTGTTGCAGTGTGGATCAGCAGCTTTAACTTCCGTGGCACATTCAGGAAGCACATCCTGTTCGGGTTCTGCTTGGCAGCAGAAACACACACATTTATCCCACTTTATCTGCCATTTTCTAAGTGTATTCCAGATGTTTTTGCATATAATTGTTTTTTGTCTGTCATTAAATTTGTTTTCCCTCTGATTTGACATTTTGGGTATAAAGTGGATGGACTTCCTTCATCCTGACAGTCGTCTGTGGTCAGACGTTCCTCTGTTCTGCTGTCGGTAAAGCATTTCTTTGCTCTGCTGACCTTCAAGTCCTTCATTCTCTCTGCATGTGAGTCTTCTTTCTCTAGAAGTAAAAAGCCTGAATCGTCTTTCTAAACTTTCCTCGCACTCCTCAGTGTGAAACAGATTAGTCTGCTGGTTCAGCTCCTCCTGCAGACCTTCCCTGTGTGTATGTGGACTTTTTCCCCTTTTTTTTTTTTTCTTTTTGTTGGAGGAGGGGAGGTTTTGATTTGAAGTGCACTCAGACGAAGGAGGTCGTCTTACAGACCAGATATGGAAGCTCCGCTGCTGAAAGAAAAACTTGTGGAAAACTTCAAGTCTTTCCTCGTTACTTGGTCCAAAGAAAGAATCATCAAAGCAAAGCTGGATTTTCACTAGCTGATGCTTTTCCTCATATGTTCTACTTTAAATTTGGCTCTACCTGTGAACAGAAAAGGTGATGTATTTCTTTCAACAAAGGACAATAAACAAAAGGAATGTGTCGTCCAGATCTACTGAAAGTTGGTTAAAAGCGCTGCTCACGTCTCAGCGGATTATCTTTGGATGGAAAAGAAGCTCTTGCTGCTGTTTTTGCATTTAACACCATTCTGCAGTCATTCTGCTTTGAATTTGAGGCACTGCTTTTTTTTTCTTGAAGATTTCTTTCTCCTTAGCTCTTCATTCTGATCTCTTTTGTTAGTTGTCCCTCATTCCTTCGTGTATTCTGGTGAGGGAGGAGCTGAAGAAAAGAAGATGTTGATGTCAGTAAAGTCTGACTTGAAAGTTTAACGGAGAGATTAAAAGCAGACTTTATTTGCGCTGCTGTCTGAATGGAAACACTGAACTGATCTGAACTCGCCTTAACATGGACTGCACAGCAGGGATTTTAAAAGCATGCGTCCACTCCAGAAGCAAGTGGTGTCGACACAGAAGATCCTCCATCCGTCAGCCGTGGATGCCGGCGAACGGCGTTTGTTGCGGTGGAGCTGTGGGGGTTGCCACTCATGCGTCGTCCCTCCTGCACCGCTTGCTGTTGCACTTGTGTTGTTGCCCGTCCCATGAGGAGAGTTCAGAGCTGTGTCGGGAATGGGGAGATCATCCAGTTGATGGAGTGGAGAGAGGAGGAAGAGGAAAGGAGGAAGGTGAGAGTGAAGGACTGCCTCAGGTCAAACGTTAATCTGCAGGGAGACATGTGCTGTCAGAGGAGTAATGAACTGTTTGTTTGTTCTCTGAGCTTTCTGCACTTCATGGGCACAACTGTGGCAGTAAATCTTAACTTTAGTCACGATGTCAAGAAAGTATTAAGATCCATGTTTAATATTTGAAGTGCTTCATTTTCAACAGACGTAAAAATAAACTGGGAAATAAGTAGTTATGAACTCCA
>SSNP01000018.1:1154452-1179698 GCA_006937955.1 Pachypanchax playfairii | reverse complement strand
GTCATGGAGTTAACGCCAGTGAGCTAATAAAAACCTAATGGGAACAGTTTAACACATCAATTAAATTTCAGCATTTACATTATTATTATTATTATTATTGGATGTGATTGAGTCCACAATCAGCCTGTTCTGGTTGTGTTTAAATGTGATACACCTGTGTTACTTCAGCTGCGAGGGAATGAGTGAGATAAGAGTCTTTAATTAAATAAAATCCTTTTATAGGATGAAGGGAACGAAAGTTTGTACTAAAATATTTGTCATTGTTGGCAGTTGTCATAGAGAGTGTTCTATGAAACTTTATTTGCTATTTAAAGGTGCAAATTTCCAATTGGTTTATCATAAGAACCATAAAAGCTTTAAATTAAAGAATCACATCATAAGATAAATAACACAAAAGAAGAAGAAGAAGTTTTTGGAACAAATACCTCCATTTATAAAGAAAATCCTAGACATTCATTTAACAAAAAAACATACGATTTAAGGTAAATAATCTGAAACTCACTTAGGAGATTATGAAGCTGAGTCTCTGTTTTAACTCTACCAAGTCGTCGTCTGACACTGAAAACATCCCAGTTAGCTTCCAACTCATTTTACAGACATTTGTATGGATTTGAGTTTCACATGAAGTTTATGGAAGGAAGGACTCAAATCTTTCCAAATGAAAAAGGAGGAAAAGCTGTCAAAGACGAGTAAAAACAAAAAGGGGAGGATGAGACATGAGGAGGAAAAAAAAAACTAAATATTAAAACCGAAGAGAGTCAGATTGAAGAGAAAGATAAAAGGGAATAAATTAGTAGCTCCAATAGTTAACAACAGAAAAATGAATCAGCTGTGCACTCTGTGTTTGATCTTTCCATTCATTTTCTTTTAACTGCAGTTCAGCTACCCCATCATTGACTGACCACACACACAAATGCATGTGCTTACACACACACACACACACACACACACACACCCAGGTTTGTTTTGCTATCCTTGTGGAGCCCGTCCATTGACTTCCATTGATTTTAGTAACTGGATTTATGCCTAACCCAAACCTTTTTCCTAACCTTAACCATTACTGATCTATACCTAACCCTAAACCTAACTAAAACTCTATTCACACCACACCTATAAAGCTGACCCCTAACCATAAAAAGGGAATCCCCTGTATAAGGACCGCGCTTCGGTCCCCACAAGAACCCTCTGTCCCCAGAAGGATAGTAAAATCTCAAAACTGGTCCTCAGTAGGGTAGAAAAACAAGAACACACACGCACACACTCCCTTTGTGGTTCTTTAGCTTTATTTTTAGTGTGACCAAGTGTGTGTCTGTGATGCTTCGCTGGCGTTTTATCCAGCCGTCAGCATTTTCTGGCTGTAATTACAGAGAGAGACGAGCAAGAGCTTTCAGGCTGTATGTGTGGATATATGCAGCTCTCCTGACATATTTAGGTCATGGTAGTGAATATGTTAATGTGAAGATCAATCTGTTATCACATGATGCATGTACAGTTGTCTCAGCAGGTTTTGTGTTTTTGTGAGCTCTTGTTCTGTTTTGATCGTCTCTGATTGGACAGATTTATTTCTGTTTTTAATGATGAGCAAGTTCCAGTCTAACAATCAATCTCCATTGTTCTTTTGTTTTTGGAGCTGTTTCATGTTTCGTCTAGCATCATTCCAACACTGCAGATTTAGGGTTGGTTGATGTATCCATTGTCCATGTGCTGATCTTTTGTCATATGATTCTTTAAATCACAATTCTTCCCATAAGCAATCAAATCCTGTTTGATCACACTGACATATTGATTTACCTTATTTCTTTATCGTTTTTTGTTTTGTCAAAAGAAGCTCAGATGTTTCTGTTTTCATTCAAATGTTTTTAACTTGAGCAAATATTCCTGTTTGTACTCAGTTTTAGTTTAGTTTTATTTATATAATTGACAGAAACAAAAGTAACATCGAAGCACTTCACAAAAAGCAGCAGGTCCAATTCAGTAAATCATTAAATACCAATTAGTAACAAATCACATATCTAAATAAATCAGCATCTAATTTTCAACGTAATCCTCCGTCCATGTTAAGCCACAGAGCGGCTGGTCGACAGTGGAAAGGAACGACTCTTTTAACAGGAAGAAACAACCAGCAGAACCAGGATGAGCTTCTGACTGGACCCACTGGGGTCTGAGAGGAAAGAGACACAGACATAGATGGATTTGGATCAGTCGTCATTTCTATGGAAAAAGAAACAAAGTCAAACTTAATAGAAGGAATAAAAAGACATATAAACATGGAGCATAAAGAGAGTAAAGAAACTTGCTCATGCTGTTCAGCAATCCTCCTTTATTGATGAGTTGTATTTTATCTGTTTTTATCAGTTTAACATGTGTTATTTCCTCTATATGAGACTTTGTAGGAAGAGAAGAGCGGTTGCAATCTTAAAGTTGGTGGTTAAATCCCAGTTTCCTCTTCCACATGTCAAAGTGTCCTTGGGCAAGACACTGAACCTCATGTACCTCCCCGATTTGCACGTCTGGTAGTGTGTGTGAATGTACCATACAGGCCAAGGCTGGTTAATCTCAATTTTATTAAGTTTCATCCATAATTTTCAATATTATGGTTTATATGTTGGTTTTAGACTTCAAAATGTGGCATAATTTTACTGTTTTAGTGGAACAACTTCATAAGGTACAAAAATGGACCTGGACTACAGGGTACACCCCCAGCGACAAGAAGGGTACAAATTCTTGTCGCTGGGGTGTACCCTGTAGTCCAGGTCCATTTTGTACCTAATGAAGTTTTTCCAAAACAGTAAAACAGTAAAATTGTGCAACGTTAAGTCTAAAACCAACATTCTGAAACATAATATTACAATATTGAAAATGATGGATGAAACTTAATAAAATGAAGATTAACCAGCCTTGGCCAGGGTTGCAGGTGCAGTTGAAATGGTACAAATTTGTACTTTATATCAATTTGAACCCTCAGAGGGGCATTTCTGACCTTTTAAAGACCAATATTGTACTTTTAAGGAAACATTTTTTAAAAATTTGCCTATTGCTGGGTTTCACATGACGTTGCGTTGACGTCACCAAATGCAGATGGAGGTCAGGAAGTAACGGCCGCTGCACAGAACCCTGCTGAACTCTGCTGATTCGGCTTAAAAATGCATAAAATCTGTGCGGTCTATGGTTGTTTCAGCCGCTCTAATCGGGAGAAAGACAAACATTTTTTTCGTGTCTCAAAAGTCGTGTGCCACAAAGGTCTTAATGTTAAAAAACTTAACGAAAGAAGACGGCAGAAATGGATCACTTATCTCGAGCTAAAAACAAGACATGCAGAAACGGACAATGCTAGAGTTTGCAGCGATCACTTTCTAAAATGTTTAATAAAAGGGTTTAATAAATGTTCTAGATTTTTTAGTGAACATTTACTTAGAAACACATCTACAAAAATGGCAGATAAACAAGTTTTTCTCTGGCCACAAACCGTTTTTATGGGGGGTTCTGTGGATCTCTGAATGGTTGAACTACATTATAGAAATATATAGAGAGAAATTACTTCAAATCAAACAAATCTAATAGAAATTTGGATTTAAAAAGGCATAATAAGGTATTTGCATGTAGATACTAGCACATAAACACACTCGTTATTAGCATTAGCAATAGTATTATTATCACGAATTAAAAGTAGCACAACTCACGACTTACCCGTGCAAAAACAAGACGGCAGCCATTTGAAGCTTCTCTGGACCCTAAATCGTTGACCCAAACTGATACAAAATAGTTGTAGGCTTCCAGGCTTTTGAAGGCTTTCATTTTATTTGCTGTGTAAAAAGAGGTGCGCAGGACGAGAGTTTATGTTGATAGCTTCAATACAGGGTAAATCCTCCAGACTGTATTTAAAGTTCGAGCTTTTTTAACATTTTTTTTTTGAGATATCGCGTCTGTGCTAGTCCATTTAAAGCTTTACTATAGTCGCTTTCCGACGTCGCGCTGTGTTGTTGTGGCCAAGTGAAACACTTCCTGACCCCCATTTGAGTTTCGTGCGGCTTCCGAGTCACGTGAGTGAAACCCAGCAATAGGTACAAAAATGTTCTTGTCTTGTACCTCTATTTTTGAGAGTGCATGACAGATTTGTAACCTTTTTTCTAAGGAAGTTTATAGCTAAGTATTATTTGCACATTACAAAGAGTTTGTCTTGAGTGAAAGTGTGCTGAGAGTAAAGTCAAGGTAAAGAAAAATCTTGTTTTTAAAAACTGTAAATTGTCCCCTGAAACATCCAAAGTATTTGTCTCATCCTTGGTCATAGGTTGAGCAAATTACTGCCCATCCCTTACTCTGTCTCTCTCTCTCTCCTGGGTAAAACGTATTTTGTTCCCGCATCCAACAATGGATTTCCTTTTTGATATGGGTCATCCCTCAGAATCTAATCTGGATCTGGCAACCCGTTGACCACACCTCGGCTTGTCCCTGACTGCCAGTATCCTGAATCCTAATGTCCTGCTGTGGGAGCTTAGCGAGGTTTAAGTGGAGGTTATATGAAGCGCACTGGACTCGAACATCAGAACTTAATCTGAAAATAATATCTACAAACAGGATTCATAAACACCAGCTGGTGAGATTAAAACATCCAGCAGTGTTTATGAATTCAGTGGAAAACATCAATGTAAAGGCGGGTCTGTGGGGCGCTCTGACCCATTTTAACTTAATTGGCAATTAACAAACACAAACAGACTAAAGGAAGATTAGAGACAATGAGCTCATGATATTCCACTGCTAATTTCAGGTTTTATCCATTTTAAAGCAAATTATTTTGTCTTGAATTGAAAAAAAGTAAAAGTGAAACAGGTGCTCTCCATTTAAAGTTGAAGTGGACTACTCTGTTTAAGATTAGAACTAGAAGGAAAGATCCAAAGTGTGGGGTGTAAAAGTATGACAGCAAGTAAAACAGGTCTGAGACGCAAACTTCCTCCTCCACAAGACCACTGGTTGAAAGTACTTGAGGTCACTGATTTGATGACGTGTCTTTGGGGGACTGGAGGTAACATGAGGTCATTAAGTCAAGGCCAATAGATCTTCACTCTTTGTAAAATACATTTCCCTCTTGTCTTTACTCTCCTACTCTTCAGATGAGGGTGAGGAGTTAGGACCTCCCCCATCAGCAGACGAGGCAGCTGATGCTCTGATGACCAGGCTGGGCTTACTGCTTGGAGAGAAGGTCACCAGTGGAGAACCAGGTTCTGCTTACCATGACCAGGATGATGGACAGGTAACTATTCGACTCTTTATTGCAACTTTTTACAACCCTAATTCCAAATACGTTTGAATGCTGTATAAAATGTAAAAAAAAACAGAACTGAACAAAATGATTTGCATAAAACCATATTTTATTTCCAATAGAACATAAACAACTCATCAGATGAGAGATTTTAACAGTTGATAGCAAATATTAGCTCATTTGAATTTGATGGCAGAAACACATCTAAAAAAAGTTGGAACAGAAGCAACTAAAGGCTCAAAAAGTGACAGAATTAAAAAAGGAGCATTGCAAAGAGGTGGAGCTTCTCAGATGTAAAGATAGGAAGAGGCTCACCAATCTGCAACAAACTCTGTCCAAAAATTGTGGAACAATTTGAGAAAAATGTTCCTTAAAGTAATTTTGCAAAGAATTTTAAATACTAATGAGAATCAGAATGATTTTTATGTGGATACCTGTGATTTACATCCCTGAGGTAGGATTGATTTAAAACAGGCCCAATTCTCTTCCCGGCAAGAAGACTTCAGAAATCACTGTCTGTCAAAATGGATCATTGTGTGATCCACAATCTCTAGTTAAAGAGTAACTCACCACTCATAAACACTTGCTATTCAAATGCCACCATAGCTACAGAGGTGTGGCCAAGACCTTTTATACTCCACAGCAGCAGAATGCTGACATCACTTACATCTAAAAAAAGGGCTCAGCCAATCGCAATCCCTGATTCAAATTCAAGTTCGATGTAACATTTTAACCTGAAGAGGGCGCTCCACTAACGGTTGTTGATAGAAAATTAAAGGTGTAATATGAAACACGAACACCACAACAACATCCGGTGCTCAACAACAACAGAACAAGGCATCCAGCCATTAGGGTACCAGGCTCATGACCCCCGCATGCGCTCAGATGTGGCTAAAATTCCTCACCCAAATCCACTTCGGCCCCCGATCCTCTCCAATCGCTCCTCCCCTGAGAAGAACAACAAAATCCCCAGTGCTCTGAAGCAGCTGCTCGACCCACCGACTCCACCACCCTCCACAGTACCAGCCTCGCCATCTCAGAATATTTACCATATTAGGAAATAGTGTATTTTCATTCTACAACCCTCTAAAATCCCCGTGGAGGCATTATTAAAATATTGCTTTTATTAAAAAATGTTCCATATTGCAACTTTAATAGTTTTATTAAAATGTACTCAAATGCTAGAAATAATACTCTGAAATGTAGACAGCACTAATAGATACTCATTTATACAGTTAATTAGCAAAAAAAAAGAAAAAAAGCCGATTTGGGGGTGAGTTGTCCTTTAAAGATTGCTCATGTACAGTAAATGTAAACACTGGCATCTTCTCTGGACCGAAGATCATTTGAAATGGTCTGAGGTGAAGTGGAAACTGTTCCTGGGTCAGATTTGGTACAAAATTCCTTTTGGAAACGATGGACATCATGTCATGCAGACATGTCTGAGATGTTTTTTATATTCTACTGGAAATGAAATATACTATCTGTTAACCACCATGGATGGTTCCAGTTAAAACGTCTCGTGTACTTCATCTCATGTGTCGTTTGAAAACATATGTAACATTTATATAAGTATCAAGTACATTGGTATTTGAACTTGTATATGAGAAAATACTTAAATGTTGTTTATATTAGGTATGAAGTTGTGGCTTTTTAAAATTTGTGTTATTTTTGAAGTGACAGATGAACTCCTGAATTTACTGAGACATGAAATCGCTCCTGTCTTATCTTCCCCACAGAGGATCTCCCCTTCTTCCAGTCTGGCGAGTAGCAACACCTCCCCCTGCTCCACTCTCCAGCCTCCTGCCGGGGGGGAGGGCAACAATAACACCAAGTATGCCTCCTCCAGCCATGCCTCTGTAGCCTCCCCCACCTCAACACTGGAGAGCAGAGACAGTGGAATCATAGGTGAGGTTATAGAAGGATGACTCTTGGACCCGATGCAGACTGCAGGGATGAACTTGCAGATTAGCTGCTCGTTTAGGGCTGAATGGATTTGCCCTTTTAATATCTGCCTGTCGGGGTTTTTAAAATCTCATTCGAAATTTCAAAAATCCTGAAGAAAGAATCCAGTCTTCTATTTAAAATGCTTTTGACGATACAAATAGGAATGTTTACACTGTATTCACAGCAATCTTGTCTATTTACCACCTGATTTAAACACAAACATCAGAGCTTGTATGAGAATGTTAAGGCAAGTAGAAAATCCTCCAGAAATGTATGACTGTATAAAATAAACTACCAGATATGCTCAAACAAAAAACATAGTTTAATTAAATCTTCTAATTATATAATTCCCCTGGGGATTATGACATTATTCTTGAATTGAATGCAACTTACTAATGGCTGAGGGGTTGGTTGAGACAAACAATTAAAAGCCCCTCGCTAATACAGACGGTGTTTGCAGGGGATGGAGCAAAAAAAATGCACGTTTGTCAATATGATGTTCAGGTTAGAGGCAAACAGTTTTTTTTCTGCTTTTCACAATAAAAGCCCTAAAATAAGAGCTCAACAGAGTTTATTTTCACATAAAGTTTAGTGTTTGTTATAGTGCAGAACGTATTAAGTGTGCAAAGAGTCTGATTATTCCACCTCATGTTAAAAGTAAATGAGTGTTTTTCTTCTTATGGATGAAAACGTGTGAGGAGAAAGAATAATTAATTAATCAAGTTTAAATAAAATGTGTCCATGGAATGACCATGACTGAATAACACTAATGATGTTGGAGATTGGTTGTCTGCTTCTTGTGTGGTCCTTTTTGTAAAAGACATTAACAGATGTATGAACCACTGTAGAGCTTCTCAGGTTGTACACATTTCCATGGTTTCAGAACTAGTTTTGCTTAAATACAACTATCGACTTCTCACTTTCAAGATGTTAAAACTATCTTGAAATCTTTTTTGGTTAACTGAAACAAACATGTAAACATTAGCAAAATGGTTTGTCTCCTTCTATCAAAAAAGTAAAAACCCACAGTGGTCATTGAAATGGCTAGAAATTGACAAAAGTAACAATAATTGAAAATCGACTAATGAAAATCAGACATTACTTTTAAATTGGGGTTCAAAAAAATATTCTAAATATACAAATGATATGAATCTGGATGAAAATGAGGGTACCCCTAGAAAATGTTTAAAATGTTTTAACTCCAGTGACATATTAAACTAAGGTGTGTCCTGTAATTAGTATCACGGGTGTCTTCAATCTTGTAACAAGTAGGTCAGTCTGGTTAAACGGTCAAAAGTCATCACAGTGCCATTTAGTTTCACAATGTGCACCACAGTGAACATGGCCAGTGTGAACCAGGTGTCAGAAGAAGAAAAAGAAGCCTCCTGTCACCGCGCTTTCTGATTGGCTACACGCTGCACTGCATGTTCGGTTCTCCTCGCAAGACATCACACACGGACAGATTTCAGGCCAAGACAATCCAACATGTTGGATTTCCCCGATTTTGCGATCAAACGTCCATCCAAGCCGCCCCGATCGCTCTTAACACACGACACACGGCAAGATTATCGGTTAGGATTAACGTAAGAGCCTAGAACGACCTCCTAAAAGATTATAGACTAACTACAAGGTCAAGGTTTATCATTAGCCCCAAAACTTTTGGTGTGAAGATTCTTTGGACTGATAATGTTGGGTTCACACAAGAAAATTTTCATGCCGATTTTACCCCGATTTTTTCGCCTTCCAACAAGCCCAGCTCTTAAAATAAACCTAACCGATAATCTTTCCGTGTGGTGTGTTAAGAGCGATCGGGTCGGCTTGTTTAAAAGCCTCAACCCGTATTTTGAGGAACTATTTTATACTATTTATAGTATAGTATATTTTTACTATTTATAGTATAGTATATTTTTACTATTTATAACACTTTCCATCTTCTGACTCTTTTCTTTTAGCCACCCTGACCAGCTATTCAGCTGATTCTGCTGCAGAGCGGGAAGATGCTGCCAAGTATTCAGGTGATGGTTACCATGGCAGCTGCCTTAACCTCTGGCAGCAGGAAAGCCGACAAGTGGTGGCTTCCACTTCATCTTCATGTGTGATAACAGGAAGCGGTGTGCACGAGAGCTCGCTGTACAGGACAGAGGACGGCATGTCCGCCTCCACCTACAGCCTCAACAAACTCCACCCAGACCGGGGCGCTGGCTCCGCCCGTTCATCTGGCTCCATCCATTCCATCACGCTCAACCTCATACCCCGCCCAAATTCAGTAGCTGGTAAGACATTTAACATGGTGCGTGTGTGTGGAGACATGTGAGTCATGTCCTGCACTGCGCTCCCACACACACACTTTCCTGTTAGGAAGGAAATGCATCACACTTTCTCAACAACAGTGAGTCCACTAGTGATAGTGAGCAAACTGTAAGAATAACGTCCACAATTTAAGTTTAAAACGGGGCTTCTGTTTAACAGACTACACTCACAGTCAAATGATTCTTCTAAAAAAGATTCCTAACCACATTTTACATACATATAGGTTATTGATGTTGTTGGAGTGATGCAGAGTAACAGTGTTACGCATCACCGTCTCTTTTCTCCTCCCTTTCTACTTTTCCTCTTCCGTATCTTTTAAAAGTAAAAAGAAAAAAACACACAAATGCTTTGGCAAAGGAAGGAAGTGACATGTATGCCATCCTTTAAACACACACAGACAGGATACGAGGCACAGCAAGCGCTCATATTCCCTGAAATCTAAGAGGACTGTAAGTAGGCCGACAGATCAAACTTGTGGTTTTGATTTGTTTAGTTTTTTTTTCTAGAGTTGACACGACATGTTGCTAAGACTTGTGGTGGATCTCATGGGGACTTTCAAACTGCTTTTAGAGCTTTTGGATTGAATGTAGTTTACCGGCGACGGGATGCTGTTTGCCTTATTAAAAAAATATTCTGAAAAGGAAGTTGTTACTGTAAACATTAACATCTGACCTGTTAACACAATCGAGAACAAACCTGTCAGTTTTTTCAGTGATTAGAAGGAAATAACATTTAACCCTGTAAGACCCAACTTATTAAAAAATAGCCAGAAAATTCTGATTATTTGGAACTGAGATGTTGGGAACGTTTTTTGCTGTATCATGTTATTTATAATAGAATTTTTGTATCACATTTATTACATTGGCCGTTTTTACGGTTTAATTGTAATACAGTGGGGCAAAAAAGTATTTAGTCAGCCACCAATTGTGTAAGTTCTCCCACTTAAAAAGATCAGAGAGGCCTGTAATTTTCATCATAGGTATACCTCAACTATGAGAGACAAAATGAGGAAAAAAAATCCAGAAAATCACATTGTCTGATTTTTAAAGAATTTATTTGCAAATTATGGTGGAAAATAAGTATTTGGTCACCTACAAACAAGTAAGATTTCTGGCTTTCACAGACCTGTAACTTCTTTAAGAGGCTCCTCGGTCCTCCACTCGTTACCTGTATTAATGGCACCTGTGTGAACTCGTTATCAGTATAAAAGACACCTGTCCACAACCTCAAACAGTCACGCTCCAAACTCCACTATGGCCAAGACCAAAGAGCTGTCAAAGGACACCAGAAACAAAATTGTAGACCTTTACCAGGCTGGGAAGACTGAATCTGCAATAGGTAAGCAGCTTGGTGTGAAGAAATCAACTGTGGGAGCAATTATTAGAAAATGGAAGACATACAAGACCACTGATAATCTCCCTCGATCTGGGGCTCCACGCAAGATCTCACCCCGTGGGGTCAAAATGATCACAAGAACGGTGAGCAAAAATCCCAGAACCACACGGAGGGACCTAGTGAATGACCTGTAGAGAGCTGGGACCAAAGTAACAAAGGCTACCATCAGTAACACACTACGCCGCCAGGGACTCAAATCCTGCAGTGCCAGACGTGTCCCCCTGCTGAAGCCAGGACACGTCCAGGCCCGTCTGCGGTTTGCTAGAGAGCATTTGGATGATCCAGAAGAGGATTGGGAGAACATCATATGGTCAGATGAAACCAAAATAGAACTTTTTGGTAGAAACTCAACTTGTCGTGTTTGGAGGGGAAAGAATGCTGAGTTGGATCCAAAGAACACCATACCTACTGTAAAGCATGGGGGTGGAAACATCATGCTTTGGGGCTGTTTTTCTGCAAGGGGACCAGGACGACTGATCCGTGTAAAGGAAAGAATGAATGGGGCCATGTATCGTAAGATTTTGAGTGAAAACCTCCTTCCATCAGCAAGGGCATTGAAAACGAGACGTGGCTTGGTCTTTCAGCATGACAATCATCCCAAACACACCGCCCGGGCAACGAAGGAGTGGCTTCGTAAGAAGCATTTCAAGGTCCTGGAGTGGCCTAGCCAGTCTCCAGATCTCAACCCCATAGAAAATCTCTGGAGGGAGTTGAAAGTCCGTGTTGCCCAGCGTCAGCCCCAAAACATCACTGCTCTAGAGGAGATCTGCATGGAGGAATGGGCCAAAATACCAGCAACAGTGTGTGAAAACCTTGTGAAGACTTACAGAAAACGTTTGACCTCTGTCATTGCCAACAAAGGCTATATAACAAAGTATTGAGATTAACTTTTGTTATTGACCAAATACTTATTTTCCACCATAATTTGCAAATAAATTCTTTAAAAATCAGACAATGTGATTTTCTGGATTTTTTTTCCTCATTTTGTCTCTCATAGTTGAGGTATACCTATGATGAAAATTACAGGCCTCTCTGATCTTTTTAAGTGGGAGAACTTACACAATTGGTGGCTGACTAAATACTTTTTTGCCCCACTGTATAAAAAATGAGTTCATAATAATACATTCATCCATATAATAATGATGATTTAACCTGAAAAAAAAGGCAAGTGGATCATTTACTGGGAGCAACCATGTTAGAAATGATCAAAACTATGTAGCAAATATGATACAAGGGGCATTATAGGGTTAAATAACAAGTTTTTTAGTATTTTTTATTTTTCATTTAACAGTCTTGTTGCCAAGCAACCGGTAGCAAAAGCAGGAAGTTGTTGGTCAGGGTAAGAACATACATTACAGTAGACTTGCAATTTCTATAACCATACAAGTGCAAATATTTTAAATTGCTGTCAGTAAATTCAGATGATTTGTTTCCATTTTTTTCACTTTGTTTTTAAAACTATAAAGAACTTTTTGTATTGTTTACTAAGTTATTTAATTTTTCTGCAGAAAAAGCTGAAATATGAACAGCTGAACGAGAATCCTTCATATGGGTCTATTCCATGTGTCATGTCATTCCAGTTTATCATGTTACTGTTTCCAGCAGGGGCTCTGAAAGCCACAGCAAACATCCCACACTCTGAGTTTGGTTGTATTTAAAAACAAACAGAAAACATTGAAAAGACACTCAGGTTTTCTAATTCACTGTTTTGGCCCAATTTGATCCTTCGATCTAGAACTCAACCATGCAGGATAGCAGCCCTGCAGGACCAGGATGAGACACCACGGACCCAGAGTAACAGTTATATAAAGAAAAATGGGATTGTGTCTGATTCCACATAAATAGAAGATTATCTTCTCTCTGTCTTCCTTTAGCAACCAGTTCAGCCCACCTTGAAGATTTAGCTTACCTGGATGAGCAGCAGAGACATCTTCCATCTAAGACACCTCTCAGAATGCTCAGACAGAACTCTGGGAATCGGAGTCAACACGACAGAGGTAACCATATACACACATGCTCTTAAACCCACAAATATACACACACTGTTTTCCAGTGTTACCATAATACTCCTTTTCTCTCCTCCTGCAGTTCGTTTCACTCCCTCCATCAATCTGAAGCCACTCCAGTTTGAAGTTCCTGGTCTCTCGTCTGATTGGCTGTTCACTGGAAGGGAGTGGCTCTTCCAGGAAGTGGACACTTGTCTCCGTAGCGATGACCCAGTGACCAACAGGGGGGTTGTGATAATAGGCAACATGGGTTTTGGAAAAACTTCTATCATTACACGTCTGGTGGCACTCAGTTGTCATGGAAACCGCATGTGGCCCAACAACGCCGGCAATCAGACCATGCCCAAACGTAAGGAAAAAGATGGACTGGTAGAGAAAGCATTTGTTTTTGTTTTTTTTCCCCCCTTTTTCTGTTCTAGATTTTATTTTGATTAAAAAAATGTAATTTTTCACTTGTGTGCCAGTTCATCAAAGGATAGAATTTAGAAGTTTTCAGCGTAACAAAGACTGCTTGGTAAAGACTCACAGCTGTGAGCTCAGCATGTCTCCATTGTTTCATTTGATAATAATGTTCCAATTAGAACAAAAAGCAGTTTTTAGAGCTCGTCTTTCTCAGAAGCTGTAAACAAACAGCAGCTGTCGGGAACACCACCAATATGATTCAGCTCACTGTGGCATGCACGAGAACTCGCCAAGTCCTCTATCTTACATCAGAACCACTTACATCCAACCCACAATCAGAGTCTCTCTGGTTCCCACTGAACCCTCAGCCCATTAAACCCTAAAACCATAACAATTCAAACCAGCAGAACTGAATAGCTGTTACATCACAACTCAAGAATTTTGGACTTGACTTTACCAGAACCGCGAGTCTTGACTCTAAATACCCCCCCGGCTCGCTACAGTACGCTCGTTTTGAATAGCTGATGACTCATCGTTAGTAATTCAGTTTTAAAGAATGTTTTTCCACAGACTCCACAAACTTCATTCCACCCTCATCTTCACTTTCCTGCTCCTCTTCATCTTAGTGGATATTTTCTCCAACTCATAGGAATGATTGAATGTTCATAGCAGCTGACATTAATATTGTTGTGACATGAACAACAATGGCCGACTGAAACTAAAAACCACTCAGGCACAGATTCTGGAAGTTTGTTCTTATTGATGTTGCTCCTTTTTTCCTTAATTTGAAACGTTCCAGAATATGAGGGGTTATAATTTAGTCAAATCTTTATCAGATTATGGGGTTTAGAATAAACATTTTAGATTATTTAAAATGTTAGCTCTGTCACCACAATGATCAGCAGATAAGAGGTTCCAGAACCCAGAAAATCCACTAAAAATACAAATTAAAACTTTAGAAAAGCTGCTGTATAAAAGAAGGTAGCAATGTGCTGCAAAGCAAAATGTTGGCTCACAATATCTTCACTGAAATTACAGATGGAGCTCCAGTTTTTCTCCCCCATGATTCTTCAGGAAGAGGAGGAGGAGATGAAGGAGGGGGAGGAAGTTGTCCAGGAACTCCAGAGATGAGGAGGAGACAGGAGGAGGCACTGCGGAGGCTGGCTGGACAGGTAGTAACACAAGTTACCTGAGACTCAAGAAACTCCTTTTTAAATATTACAACTATTTCAGTTCATTATAAAAGTAATTAATCACTTTTATTTATTTCTCTAAACTTTGACTGAATGAAAACAATGTGGCTGTTTTAACTGTTTAATCATGGAAGTGAAAAGTTTACAGCAGTTCTGTCAAACTGTTTAAAATCCCTAATTAAAGAGGCCCTTCCATTAAAAACGTTTTTTTCTGAGGTTTCTGTTGAATATTTTAGCTCCACAGGTGTTCTTACCTTCATAGTGGGTGTGAAAACAGGTCAACAACTTCTCTTTCAGTTTTAATCTCTCAAACTACGCAGGTGGCGATAACACCCGAGTTCTCCTGAGTTCGAACGACCTGTATCTGTTTTATTACAACTCCTTTGTTTGTTATTATTTATCAGCTCCTGCAGTTGAGAACATGCCTAGCCATACATGTCAACACTATTGATTTTCCCAGGAGACTCCCGAATTTCAGTGCCCCTCCCGAAAATCTCCTGAAGCCGCCTTTCTCCTGAATTTGTCCAGATTTCCGCCGGGATATGAACATTGTTAAACCACCTCCTGCCGTGCCCCACTTCCAACCGGTCGTTTATAACCGTTACACCTCAAAGTTACCACCAGTAGTTGTACAAGCACAGATTATACGCTGCACACTCGCTGTATTCCCCCCTCGTGCTCTGATTACCCCCCCACCACAAGGTTGACATGTAAGCACCTAGCCGGCTGCTGGCTAAAAGCTGTTAGCATAAAGACGTGCGCTGTTGCCATGCGCAGTGGGGCAGGAAACAGTATGCCTTGCTCTTATAGGCTAGGTTGTTAGCCAATCAGATTCCAGCAAATTAGCATAATGAATATTAATTAGTTGCAGCCAAAAGATCTGTTAATCAGTGTTTCCTAACGTTTTTTAGATATAAAATGTTTCATATTACTGGTTAATACTTAAGAAATAACCACTAAGTCCTGAAATTTGCATGAAATGGCCTCTTTAATCACATGAAGAACTTAAATAAAATTAATATTTGAACATGAAAAGGGATTAAGAACGACACGAATCAACAAGAGTCAACACCTGAAAACTAAATTCTGGAGTTATTTTCACTTTTTTCAGAAAAATGTGGATGATGGGCTTAAAACACGCACTGCATCCAGACAGTAGCAGGCGGTTGTTATTTCAGGGCTTTAATTTCCTCATTACTTTCTTATGTGTTGTTGTTATATCTGTTTACGTAGTTTATGTGTGTGAATATTATCCTGTATTCGCTGCTGTTTGTTTTACATGTTATTTTACACGTCATGGAGTGATAGACCTTCTACTTTCACCTGAACTGATTATTAGACCCGCTAGTTGCTACAAAAAGAGTGAGACACAACCTTGATTACCTGAAACGACAGAAAAACACACAACAGTGTTACGTTCAAGAAAAACATGGAAAACAAACAATCATCGTACAACTTTTTCACAAGAAATAAGTGATCGTAATATTTACATTAGAAAGTGTCATTTTATTACTCATTCTCCTACTGATTTTTGATGACATTTCATTTTTAAATACATGTTATCTTCTGCAGGTTGTATCGTATCACTTCTGTCAGGCTGATAACTGTTACACCTGTCTGGTTCCTGAGTTCGTTCACAACATGGCCGCCCTGCTGAGCAGCGCCCCTCAGCTGGCAGCCTATCGAGAGCTGCTTCATCAGTCGCCACATCTACAGAGTACGCTCAGTCTTCGCTCCTGCATCCAGGATCCCAGCTCGGCTCTTCAAAAGGGAATACTAGAACCGCTGGACGCGCTCCACAAAGGTACGAGCAGATACTTCATCCAACTAGTCAACTTAGTTAGTCTAGAGTCTTAGCCAGAAGCGTGAGGATTCACCATGTTTATCTGTTTCTAGAGCGGAAGCTTCGTGCTGAGGGATCAAGGCTTATTGTGCTGATTGATGGGCTAAACGAGGCGGAGTTCCACAGACCGGACTACGGAGACAAACTAACTTCCTTCCTGTCCCGAAACATCCAGAAATTTCCTTCCTGGTTGAAGATCATTTGCACTGTCAGGACCAGTCAGCAGGTATGCACGACTGCAAAACACCTGGAAAAAGCAAAAAAAAAAAACCCTAAAGTGGACACGAGGTACAAGAATAAGATACAACACAAAGATTGAACCTGTAAAAATTACATTAATTTATTTCTCCATATCTTTAGTATGTGACAGAATCAACAAGAATATGTGGGGAAAATTATTTATTGTATATTTTACACATTTTTACATCGACAGATGTTGCTCCTAATTACTGATTCACTTACTAGAGAACATAAATATCATGTGGTACATCCATAATTTTGTACTGACAAGTAAAAATGGCTGCCTTAAAAACCATCTGTTTACTGCCTGGTGTTTGGTGAAGGATTTGTCTTGTGAACTCTGACTTGAAAAGACATTTTTGAACAAAAACGGTTTTAAAAACTGCGTAAATGTGCCGAGTTCAGCAGGAAAAAACTAAACTTTACATAACTAATGTTAGCTAGCTGCACTTAGCTGCTGTAGCCTTAATGTTACTACATTCTTATTGCTTGTAAAAATGTTTACCAGCCTGTTTATGGATCAGAACTAAACATGCCATCTGTGCTGTGAACACTGAAAATACAAGCTATTGTTTATATATTGTTTATCAATCAGGACATCACTCGTCCCCTGCCGTTTCACCGCATCTCTTTGGACAGAGTGGAGGAAAACACTGCCATCGACCAGGACCTGCAGGTAACATGAACAATAACCAGTTTCTCCATCTGTTTGACATCCTGTACATGTATCTGTACATGTGTTTCTTCATTTCAGAGTTACCTGATGCAGCGTATTCACAACAGTTCTGAGATCCAGAGCAACGTGTCTCTGAGCAACGGTCGCCTCGACAACACAGCACTGACCAAATTGATCAGCCACTTGAAGAGCCTGAGCAGAGGCTCGTACCTCTACCTGAAACTGACACTTGACCTGATAGAAGGAGGATACCTCGTCCTGAAGAGCTCCAGCTTCAAGGTCAGGGAGATGGAAGGAAACAGGAGATCTGTGTGTTCTGAAGGAAAATGTCAATTCTTTGTGTTTTACAGGTGGTTCCTGTTAGTTTAGTGGAGGTGTACTTGCTTCAGCTCAATATGCGTTTTCCAACCCAGTCGTCTTTTCAGAGAGTTCTGCCTCTGCTGAATGTTACTGTGGCTTCGCTGCACCCACTGACAGACCAGCAGGTACGTTCCAGCTCTCACAGGTGAGAGTCAAACCAGACTGTCTAATGTATGATGGACAATTGTTCAACCTGAGCTGCCTTTTCATATTTCTATTCTCTGTCAAGCTTTTTGAGGTGGTAAATGCAGGATCTGTGATTGGAGGATCAATCCCGTGGGCGGAGTTTGTGCAGCGCCTGGAGCAGCTGTCTCCTTTCCTGCTACAACGTAGTGACGGCAGCAGAATGCTGAACCACCCGTCCTTCAGGGAGTGGCTGATGTGGAGGGAGGAGGGCCAGGATGACAGGTTCCTCTGTGACCCCAGGTAGGTTAACAGCTGCAAGAGAAGAATTAGAAACCAACAAATAGTTAGTGAGCATCACATTAATTCAACACACCTTTATTTCTTTACCTGCATCAAGTATCTTTCAACCTGCACAGGTAAAGTAGGTTTAAAACGATCCGGTTTTCTCTCTCGATTTAAAGTTTCCTTATCGCGCTTTAAAATTCTTCTCTGAACTGAAAGAAGAGGTAAAAATCTGTCAAGCAACTCAGCAGGAAGGTTGATTTTTCCTAAATATTCACTCACCTTGACAACTAGAGAAATAGAAACTCTCACCTTGAATATTTAGAGGAAAACGGTTCTTTATGTCTCATAAAGTTAGTGATGGTTTTAAGTGGGTGATTTTTGTCGGTGCATCATTTCCATAGACTTAAGAACAGACTGAAAACTCATCATGATAAAAGTGAAGTGCCACTGATGTTTCTTTGTTTGGTTGCTGTGATAATTGTGACACGTTTGAAGCATGTGGACACATAGAGAGAGTCGTGTTGTCTGAGTCGTCCACCTCTGTCTGCAGGAGTGGACACACGCTCCTGGCCTTCTGGCTCTGCAGGAAAGACGGGAAGCTGAACCGACAACAGACCCTGGAACTGGGACATCACATCCTGAAAGCTCACATCTACAAGGTGTGTGTATACACACTCATACACACACCTTCACAACTTAACCCTATCTTACTTACTGTAATAAAAATTAAAGAATTCTGACTTTTAACAAAAAAAACTACATTATGAACAAACCTTGAAGTTCGTCAAGTTCATACCAACAAGTTGTGCCGTTAGTATCCGTCTCTTTTCATGACTCACATGTCAGAGTTTTTCTCAGGTGATGATTGATTAAGGATGACTCAGCTTTAATAACGATGTACGAACAAGATGATCGAGTCATTCTCCTGCAGGTTTACAACGTTTCTGTGATTCATTCTCATTCTCAAGGGTTTGAGTAAGAAGCTCGGGGTCTCCTCCTCCGTTCTTCAGGGGCTGTGGTTGTCGTACAGCACAGCGAGCCTCAGCCCTGTTCTCGCATCACTGCGTAACGTCTACACCCCCAACATTAAGGTGAATGCCAAACACAGACAGCTGTTTGTGCTCGTCTTCATGTTGCGTAGACGGAAACTTTGTCTCCGCCTCTCCAGGTGAGCAGGCTGCTGATTATGGGCGGAGCTGATGTGGAGTATCGTACTGACGTCCTCGGTAGCGCCCCCCTG
Organism: Pachypanchax playfairii; assembly: GCA_006937955.1. Taxonomy (NCBI): domain Eukaryota; kingdom Metazoa; phylum Chordata; class Actinopteri; order Cyprinodontiformes; family Aplocheilidae; genus Pachypanchax; species Pachypanchax playfairii. The sequence continues at coordinate 1,160,418 of SSNP01000018.1, read as the reverse complement.
CTGTGTGTCCACGCTCACTTGGGCCACACTGATGCTGTATTGCTGCTGCTGGATCACGGCGCTCAGGTGAGGAAAAAGAAAAACATTCTCACAGTTTTTTTCCAGAAACTTTTAAAATGTGTCTACGTGATATTTGGGCCTGAAAGACTGGAGCTCTTGTGTTCCATTTTTAGGTGGATGCTCAGTCACATGATGGTGTAACTGCTCTGGGATTTGCTGCTGCAGCTGGTCATCTGGACATTATCACCATGCTCAGTCAGCACCGAGCCAAGGTAGCTGCCAGAGTGCCTGAGTTTGTATGTTGCTGTCATTAAGTTTTTATCTAGAATTAAACAGGTATCAGATTAAAATAACGACATCAGAGAAAATACCACAAATTCTCTCAGAACATTAGAAATAATTCTAAATCCAGTCAAATAACATGTTTTACCACGGCAGCGTGGGACTGGACATGTCTCTGCTCTAAAGTCTCTGTCTCTGTGTGTGTTCAGGTTGGTCATGTGGACAGCTCAGGCCGGTCTGTTCTGGTTCTGGCTGCACAGCGAGGTCACCTCGACGTGCTGCGCTTCCTGTTAAAAAGCTCTGACTGGAGCTGCAGCCAGCAGGGGGCGAGCAGGAGCCAGGCAGTGCAGCAGGCTCTCGTAGCAGCAGCCAGCATGGGCCACGCAGAGGTAAAACCACACACGTGCACACTGGACCACACACGTGCACACTCCTACAATTAAAACATTGTGTCCTTTATTCAAATCAGGAAAACACACATATAATGTGACGTGTGTGCAGTTATAACAACGTTTGCTTTTGTTTTGTATAGATGGTATCTTACTTACTGGATCTTCCTGAGGAAGATGAGGAAGAGGAGCAGAGACCTGAGATTAACATATATGACAGTTTGTGGGGAGAGACGGGTAACACACTTATCTCATACAGCTTATCACTTTTAAACCTTTAAATATTATAAAACCATGCAGAAGTGTTGAATCTTAAGATAATTTAAAAAAAAATATCACATTGTTCTAAAAACACAAATTCTCCAGTTTTTAGGGTTTTTTTTATAATTACATAATACAGTCACACGGGATTATGAAATAAGAACCTAGAAAGTGTCCCGTTTTAATATAATATAATTATTATAAATATAAATGCTTGTATTGGAGTAAATTAAACACGTTTAATGAAGCAGGTGAAACATGGAACCGCTGCAGTTTGGCCACTATGTGTGAAAGAGAATGTTTCTAACCCCTGCTTTCCACTGGACGTGTGAGCAGCGCGCAACGTTAGTGACGCGAGCATTACGCAGCAGTTCTATTTTTTACGCGGTACGCTTCTAGAACGCGTCAAGTTCAGCAGTTTAGTTTGAACCAGACAGGAAATCAGATGTTTGTACCTGGAAGTTTCAAAATAAAAGGACACATGCAGATTTCCGTTTGCGAGACTAGGAGAAAGTAAAGTACCTGTGACGGGTTTGAAGTCTGTATGTGGTGTGAAAATAAGCCACATACCTTCTGGATACACGTTGTCGTCTTTCTCCCTGCTTGTTGTTGTGAGTACTGACAAAATCACGTGCGTTTTCGCTATTCATGAGATTTCATGATCTTCCAGGACCAGCTGGATGTGACGCTACGCGAGTGAAGCGCTCCCGGTAGGAAGGGATGCGTTGCTGATTGCGTGAGCAAAACGTTGCGCACTGCCGGCGCGTCCAGTGGAAAGGAGCGTTAACAGCTTTCTTTATAAAAGTTTAATTAGTCTCTAAGATTAAAGATGAAACTTGATGTTTCCTTGAAGTTGTGTGTTTTATAAACGTGATGTTTGTCATGATGCTGTTCAGCACTGACGGCGGCGGCAGGACGCGGCCGGCTGGCTGTCTGCCGGCTGCTGTTGGATCAGGGAGCAGCTGCTGAGCAGGTCAACAGGCAGGGGGTCGCGCCGCTGTCCAGCGCCGTGAGACGGGGTCACTCAGAGGTAAAACACGTCACACGCAGAGTAAACCGACTGATCTGTGTTACCAGAGACTCACAGTGTCTCCCTCAGGTTGTGGAGCTGCTACTGAACCACGGCGTGGAGGTGAACAGGGTCGACCAGCAGGGTCGAACGGCTCTGATGACGGCAGCCTCGGAGGGACATATAACCACCGCCCAGTTACTCCTGGAGAGAGGTAACCGTTTCCGTTTGAACTTTTTATTTCTTAAATCTGACTGAAAGTGACTCGAGTCTGTAGGGACACGCCTCTTATGTCGACACCTGAATCACCTGATTCATGTTCTAATTCACCGTCACAGTAACTTTCATCTAATTCTACTAAATCATCCAGCATATCAAGTACTTCCAGATTCCCTGAGACGATGTGGGTGAAATAAATACTTTCTCATGCACATCAGATACTTCCTCTTTCATGCCGGGCGGTGTCTCATGAGGCTCGCGGGATTCTGTCTGTTTTATTTTTGGCTCAGAAGGATGTGATTTAAGGTTTAGAATACATGAACATTTTTATTTCTTCTGTCAGACCAAACGTTTCTCCATTTATTGAGTTTTTCTAAGTAAAATAAATCTGTTTGCCCATTAGATGGATTCAAGTAGCAGCCATGAGGAGTTGCATTTATATTAACATATACAATTAAATAAAAATGATCTGATTCCAGTATTATTTTTGATTCTAATGTAAAACCTCTTTGTTTTCAGGAGCTTCTCTGGATCAGACCGACAGGGAAGGTCTAACAGCGCTGAGCTGGGCGTGTTTGAAAGGTCAGCTCTCATTGGTCAAGGAGCTGGTGGATCGAGGAGCCGACACCGCTCACGCTGACCGGAGCGGGCGCACTCCTCTTGATCTGGCTGCTTTCTGCGGCGACCCTGAAGTGGTTGGTGAAACTGAAAATGTCCCAGTCGGACCCGCAGACTCTTTTCATTGAAATAATCTTTATTGTGTTAGAGCTGTGAAAAGGTTTAATGTCCTTCCTTTAAATCCTCACTAAGTGTAAATAATATTTAACATTTAACTAGTGAAACAAAACAGATGTTTCATCATTTCACCCCCCAAATAAACCCTTAACATGACACGTTTCCTTTTATTTAAGAAGTTTTGAATACAAACAGAAAACTTTTAACACAAGAGTCATTTTATTTTAAATAAATAAGCAGCTTCTTTAAACTTTCAGGATGAATAAAACATAAACCCGCCCATTATTTTTCATTCTATTTACTTCACACACTTTTTTAATTAGTGAATATCAGTCAGTAGATAAATGCTGAAGTTTGTTAGGCTCTACAGTTAGCAGCTAAATGATCAGATTCATTTGTTATTTTATTTAAAGCCAAAAAGGAGCTTGTTTATTTTACAGCTCAATCTCACATCTGGAGCAGTTGGTAAACAGACACCTGGTTTGTTTGGGTTGCTGCAGGTGCAGTACCTGGTGGATCACGGTGCCTCTGTGGAACATGTGGACTGCAGCGGGATGCGTCCTCTGGACCGAGCAGTTGGCTGCAGAAACACCTCAGCGGTCATCGCTCTTCTCAAGAAGGGAGCCAAAATCGGTAGAAACATGACTTGACGTGTCTCAGCTTCTCGTATTTCATGTTTTAGAAGGAGAAAACACACGTGCACGAGGAGAACATGCAAACTCCACGTCCTTCCGCTCAGTTTTAAACCCAGAACTTTTGTGTTGCAAGGCAACCGTGCTACCCACTGCACCACTGTGCAGCTTTGTCAATTTCTTCAGATTTTCTATTTAAACATGCACAACACCGTGTTGATATTTTTTGTCTGGTATGAGTACCAGACTAAAATGAGTAAAAAAGCAGCCAAAGTCCAAAGAAAAATGTTCAAATCTCTTCAGAAAACCTGCAAAAATATTGATCAAGATTACTTTTAAAGATTTACAAGGAAGTCTGGCTCCTCATTAGCAAAATATAAAAGATGTGAGTTGCTCAAGACTTTTGCACAGCCATTGAATGAATGCAGTAACTGTTAGGTTTTTTCCTTATTCTATCAAAACCTTCCATTATTATAAATATAAGAAATACGATCACTCAAGAAGTTTGGTCCAAAACTCAGCCGAGGAGAGAATCAGCGCTTGCATCATGTCCGCAAGACAGCCCTGATAACTCTGCTGGTCCCTCATCAGCTCAGTGTCTTTATTCACTTAGAAACAGCAATAATAGATAACATGAATCATCACTACAAATCAGTGGAGCCAGTAGTGGCTGGCGCCTCGCAGTTACCTTGGATTAAGAAAAACAAAGTGTTCTGAGGGAGAATGTGTAAGTCTGAGAACAGTAGCAGGTCAGATAACAGGACCTGTGTGACTGCTGCACACAGGTCATGCAGGAGATTTCTTCAAAGTTGGTGTCAGGCATGAACGTGTATAATTCTAAGTTTTCCATTCTCTATCAATTCCCCCCTGAATTATACACGTGAGTGCGGTGTAACAAACAAATGATATAAACACAACTGTTCACAAAATATCTACGTGTTGCCCCTTGTTTTCACATTTTCAACAACAGTGTCAGTAAGTGCGACAGATAAAACATGACCATTCACACAGTGTTATTACCATCTTCTTTAGCGTCATCATCCTGTAAAGAAAGCAGTTGATAAGATACCAGGGCACCTGTTTGTAGCTTTAATTATCATAGACTTAATGCATGGCCGAACACAACTGAAAAATATGCAGAAGAGCATTAGTATGACAATAAATGGCATAAAAAACTTCAACAACATGTGCCACCAAAGTCTAATTGTGATCCAGGCCCACAGGTTCCAAGGTTTGGGATGTGAGTCTTGTAGAACAGCCTTCTGAAGGTTCCTGAGTGAATCCATGTTGTCTTGGATGCGGGTGACATTTTCTCCAGGAATGTAGGTGCAACAGGTTGTGCCTGTCATTACGCAAACGCCACCTCGTTCAGCTGCGAGGGTGTCCAGCACAAACCGGTGTTGCAGAATCACCTTCAGCGTCGATCTTCCTTTCTCTCACTTTTTGTCCATCTGTCCAGAGCTTGTGTTCAGGAGGAACATCACGCCCCCAGATGGGATCTGGTGGTGAGAACACGACGGATATTCTTCTTCTGAGATAATGGGCTTCGTACACTTGTCTGGCTCTGATGATAAGAGTATGTCACTTGACGTCAATCCACAAAAGCACGTTGAGTCCTTGGAAGACATGTTGCGTCTGTAGAGGATGGGTTGTTGAGACGATTTGGGCATCACAGAGCAAACAACCACTCACATTCTTGTCATCTGCGAGCATCTTCTGATACTGATACTAGAGGTTCGGACCACCATGAGGGTTTGGATGTGATGTAAGCCAGTTGTCAATCTTTTCCTGGTATTTTCGTCTTTTCCGAGGGGTGGAGCTTCCCGTCCCATGTAGTCAGACATACTACAGTCACAACACAACAGAGAATCCACCTGGCATGTGGAGATCCCATTGTTGCTAGACAACAGAGCCACCAGAGCCCCTAGAAGCTAAATGAACAGGGTGTTGTTGGTTTCTTCACCTGGGTTGAGATGAGTGACCACTAAAAGGCCACTCCCCTTTGTAGCAGGTCTTCACCACTGCCCAAATTAGGGGTCCAGCACTCTCTGCAGCTTACAGTGACTGAGATGTATCCAGCTGGGTCTTTCCGCGTCTTTCCTTTTGATGACCTTGATAAAGACCCAGTCTCCTGGTTTCATCTCCTGGTCTTCCTGTAAAACAGAAGGAAAAGAGGGCAGATCATATGTTCCAAAAACTTCTTTCTGCCTCAGCACACTTCTCATGGCAGGCATCAGTCATGACTAAACAGTACTTATGAGGACCACTCTGTGTTAGTTCAATGAAATCCATGTGCATGATTTGAAATGGATATTTTATCTGCAGAAACTGGTCTATTTTAGGTCTCATGTTTCCTTGTGGGTTGTGTTTTACACAGATGGTACAAGCTTTACATAAGTTTTTTAAGTAGGAACTTATTCCATAAGTTGTAAATTGTTG
>SSNP01000018.1:1024914-1152521 GCA_006937955.1 Pachypanchax playfairii | reverse complement strand
TCCTCTTATTATTTCTTCTGATTTTACTGTTTTTGTTACTGGTCGCTCCACTTCCTGTCAACATCATATTTCTTCTGCTATTTCAACAAGAACTTCACGTTATCTGGGTCCTTCAAATACATGTATTTCACATCACCAGTCAAATCAGCAGTTGACTGTGAGTTTCCCATCGTTCAAACAATTGAGTGCTGTACAGACTTAAATATTACCGATGTCCTGCGACATCTAGCCCAATTACAATGACAAGGACCCGAACAGCGACAACAACTGCCACACAAACAGCAATACTTAGATCTCGTGGCCAGTCACTCGGTTTCAACACATTGTTAAACATACTATGATCGTATAGTGGATTTTATGCAAACACAAACGCTTTGGGTGGAGTTATTGAAGTACGGATTGAAGAGGCTAATGCCGGAACGAGGCGGTCATCAGGGATAACACTGACAATACTTGAAGTTACTCTAAGTACAGGTTATAAAGCCTAACTCCCGGACGGAGGCAGTGCTTACAATACTGACAATACTCTCAATAACGGACCTTCAGTCCCAAACACAACTTGTTTCACTTTAAAACACAACTCATAAACCAAACAGCTTAAACAACGAAACCAGCACTTCTTACCCCTTGTTGAGTGATGTATTCTTCTCGCTCGAATCGCGTCAATTCCACGTTGGCGGTTGAGGTCGACCTATCCAGCTGGCCCAGCTGGCAATTCAGCCCCCGGGACTTTTTACCAGGGTCCTATGACTCTCCTGGCCGCATGCGGTCTTCAGCTGTCGTCCTCTTCCGTCAGCGATGGAATTTGTTGCGAAACGGGTTCACGGCACCAAGAAAATGTTAGGTTTTTTCCTTATTCTATCAAAACCTTCCATTATTATAAATATAAGAAATACGATCACTCAAGAAGTTTGGTCCAAAACTCAGCCGAGGAGAGAATCAGCGCTTGCATCATGTCCGCAAGACAGCCCTGATAACTCTGCTGGTCCCTCATCAGCTCAGTGTCTTTATTCACTTAGAAACAGCAATAATAGATAACATGAATCATCACTACAAATCAGTGGAGCCAGTAGTGGCTGGCGCCTCGCAGTTACCTTGGATTAAGAAAAACAAAGTGTTCTGAGGGAGAATGTGTAAGTCTGAGAACAGTAGCAGGTCAGATAACAGGACCTGTGTGACTGCTGCACACAGGTCATGCAGGAGATTTCTTCAAAGTTGGTGTCAGGCATGAACGTGTATAATTCTAAGTTTTCCATTCTCTATCAGTAACGGTGCATCACAGCTGCACAGCTTGATATACGTTCGCATTGAGTATTAACCGGCTGCATAGAACTCTGAAAACCAGCCAAGTAACTGGATTTTATTGACAATGAAAGTTTTATTCCAGCCGTACATCAAAACACGTAAAAAATGTGATCATGTTGTAAAACTGAGTGGATGGATGTGCTCATACTAACACAAAACATGAACTATCCTTTTAGGACCAGCGACGTGGGCCATGGCGACCTCAAAACCCGATATTTTAATGGTTCTGCTAAGTAAAATGATCCAAGAAGGCGACAGACTCTACAAGGTAACACGCACAGACTAACTGATTTACCTGTACAGGTAGAGATACTGAAAAGGAGTTCTTTGTGTGCATTTTTAGCAAGGGAAGGTGAGGGAAGCTGCTCACTCCTATCAGTCAGCACTCCAGAAGTTTCCAGGAGACGAGCTGAAATCCTTCAAACAGCTGAGAGTGTGTGTGCTGCTGAATCTGTCCCGCTGCCGTCGCAAGATGAACGTGAGTCTCTGATTTCTGTGGAACTGGAAATCTGGATTATCTGCATGTACAATTCAAGATGGACGTCACAGCTAATCGGCCTACGTAAACACAAAGACGACTCGAACTCAGTCAGTTTAGTAGATATTCAGCTGAGACGGGGACTCATCCTCAGCACTCAGCGCTAACACACCAGGTCTTGTTATATTGAATGAGCTCATGCAAAGTGTTATTTTCGCACAGTTTAACTCAATTTCTCAACATAGAGTTAGTTTAATTTAAAACTCTGGTATGAAAGGTGAGTGATGTGCAGTCCTGAATTCAGTGTGACCCTTCCTTTCCACTGGACGCGCAACAGACGCATAACGTTAGTGAAGCGTAATACGCAGCTGATAGCAGCCATTAAAATCAATGACACTGTTTTCAGTGCGTGTGAAGCAGCGTGCATGAGACGTGTCTCAGAAGCGTAGTGTGATGAGCTTTATGTTCCACTTCTATTTTTAACTCACTACGCTACGTGTGTACTGATGAAATCACATCTCCTGGGACCAGCAGATGGACTGCTTTATTCGAATTATATGCGTCTGAAGCACTCGTGGTGGAAAGGGACGCGTTTCTGACTGCGCGAGCAAAACGCTACGCGCTACTGATACATTTGGTGGAAAGGAGGGGCTAGGCCTTAACTACCTTAATTTCTGGACTTAAGCCACTACTTTTATCTTTGAACACTGCAGCTTAAATAATGATGCAGCTATATGGATTTTTACAATTTTCACTCATTTATGGTACGTATTTAATTAAAACTTTAAAGAGGCCATTTCATACACATTTCAGTACTTTGTGGTTATTTCTTAAGTATTAACCTGTAATAGGAAACATTTTATATCTAAAAAATGTCAGGAAACACTGATTAACAGACCTTTCAATCTGTCTGCATGAAAATTCGGGTGGTTCCGGCTCATTCCGTCAGGCTTTGAGCAGCAGCTCGTTCATATTCACTATTTGAATTTGCTGGACTCTGATTGGCTAACAAACTAGCCTATGAGAGCAAGGTATACTCTTTCCTGCCCCGCTGTGCATGGTAATATCAGACGTCGTGTCTTCCTGTTTGATACGTCTTATGCTAACAGCTTTTAGCCAGCAGCATGCTAGGCGCGGTTTCAACTGCGGGAGCTGCCGAAAACTAACGAACAAAGGAGTTGTGACGAAACAGATACAGGCCGTTCGAACTCGGGTGTTTTCACCACCTGCGTAGTTTGAGAGATTAAAACTGAAAGAGAAGTTGTTGACCTGTTTTCACACCCACTATGAAGGTAAGAACACCTGTGGAGCTAAAATATTCAACAGAAACCTCAGAAAAAACATTTTTAATGGAAGGGCCTCTTTAAAGTTTGCATGTGCAGCTATTGACCCAATAAAAACGTATGTAACTAAACCCTTTAAATCGACTAATGAATAATATATTTTTGCATCATAACTGAAAATGGAAACAGCTTGTGTAGAACAAACCAGAGGGTGTTGTAGTTTGTCCGTTCTTTGGGATTCTTGATAATCAGAACATCTTTTTCCCATGCAGGACTTCAGCCTTGCAGAGGAATTTGCTACCAAGGCTTTGGAGCTAAAATCTAAATCCTATGAAGCTTTTTACGCTCGAGCTCGTGCCAAACGGAGCCGCAGGTAACCACCATTACATCACAGGGAAAAGTAGCTGAGTGGAACTTCTTGATCCTGACTGAATCATAAAAAGTTGCTTTTATTATGTGTCAGATTTTATTTGTCAGGTTAGAATATTATGTGAATAAATACAGAAGATTTTCTTCTCTGGTAAAACATTCAGTAGTTTAAAATATTAACATGGACCTTTAACCATATATACTGTTCTAAAGAAGTATTTACCCCCGCCCCCCCATCATACTACCACCACCGTGTTTGATGTTCTTTTTCTACAACAAACAGGATTTTAGCCCCATTTCATTTTATTGTTGTTGAATGTTGAACGTTGTTCCAGACTTATCATGAATTCTTCCATTAACAAATAAAAACTTTAAAAAACTTCCATCTGAATTTATGCAGATGATTTTTGTCTATATTAAAAAATTTTTTTTTTGACAATCTGAAATATTTAAGTGTGACAAAAAAACTGAATACTTTTCACAGCACTACAAACTGTGTGTTATTTAACCGGTAAAGTTGTGTAAAAGTTCCTGATAGTCAAGAATCTTTGAACAAACTTTAAAAAGAACCAAAACAGAAAATTTGCAGACGTTTAAAAGCTTAAAATAATAATGAAAACTGATTAAAGTTTTATTAAATCTTCACTTATCTGGAAGAAATCTACAACAGAACCAGTATTGAAGTAAAATTATCTTTTTTTAAGGGAGTGATGAGGGGACACATGTAGCAGGGATTAAACTAGCAACCCTGCTATTAGTTAGCTCTTAGTTTTCCCCTTAGCCACAGGCATGCTAACACTTGTATTGCATTCTTTGTTGCTGACTGAGTTTGTTTTTATTCTAAAATTTGTTCATATCCATTCAGACAGTTCCATGCTGCTCTGGAGGACCTGATTGAAGCCAGTCACCTGTGTCCATCCAACCGGGAGATCCAGCGTCTCTTGTCAAGGGTCAAAGAAGAATGTCGTCAGGCTGCACAACAAGACTCTGTTCCTTCACCTCATGCTTATCAGCCTTTTTCTGTCCGTGAAGCCAAATGCAGGGATGCAGCTTCTCTGCAGGTGCAGGACCGGGAAGGCCAAGACACGGAGGAAGACGAGGTGGACAAGGAAGAGGAAGAAGGACACGCATCTGTTTATCTTCCACAGGCTGTTCAAAGTCTGGACACTCGCTGTCAGTCTGGGGTGAAATCCTCACCATCGCTCTCTCCCACCCACATAAATCGTCACCTCCCGAGTCCCTCCCACTCAGCAAACCTGTCTTCACCCAGTCACTCTGTCCCCCTGCCTGTGTCCTCCTCCTATCCCCATTTCAGCGCTCCGCCATCACCACAACATCCACATCAGGCTGGATTAATGTTTGAAAGTGGGACTGCAGGGCTGCACCACCATCCGCAGTCGTTCACAGCCCTCCATCACACAGATCAAAACCACCTTGTTACCAGTCAGAGGTCCAATCAGAAACACAACCCGGTCCAAAGCCAGTGGCTCCAGCAAGCCAAAGCAGAGGTGGTAAGAACCAGTCAGCCTAGTTCCTCAGTCCACTCGAGTGCCATTCCAGGAAGTTCTGCGTACTCCCAGTTTGCTCATCTTCCCCAAGAACTAGCAGAGTTGGGAGAAGGTTTTTATCCAAGCGCGTTAGAGGTCAGGCCGGTCCTGCAGGCTCGTGCTGCTTCATATGCAGTGGATGATGTGGATGTTGACCTCGTTTGCCAGGCGAGAGCTACATCAGCATATGGGAGAGAATCAGGAACAGACAGGATTGGAGCCGGTCTTTTTAGTCAGCCCAGACAATTTAACCGCAACCAGTCCAAGGCAGCTTACTACCCGATGGAAGCTACGGAGGCACCAATGGGACATCCTGATAGATTTCAGCCATCACTCGACTATCAGTACCATCAGCAGGGTGGGTTTCGTCGTCCACTCAGTGCCCACCCAGGTGCCACCTCTGCTCCTCTCAGGCCTCTTATTCACTCCCAGAGTGTCAGTGTTCGTTTCTCCTCCAGCAGCGGAAGCATCGCTGGTGGGCCGCCAACTAATCAACGCCAAGGCTTCAGAACCTCTGCCTCTGCCCAGCACATGGATCTGCCTTCAGATTCTGTGGGAGGGGTCTATGATTACCGTGACGATCTTTTCCTTAATTCCTCTCCTCAGTCGGATATGTGCATCGCAGGAGGCGGGACTTATCCTGGAGAGGCAGGACGCTCTTCAAGGAACACCCCATTTATGGGTGTAACCGACAAGACTGTGCGGGTGCACCAGCAGTATCAGCAAGAAGCTCCTTCTAGTTCACCATCCTGCCTCAGCCCTTCTCGCTCCTGGGCCGTGTCCTCAGTGGACACAGTCGTTACGTCTCCCAGCAAAAACCCTGCCAATCACGGAGGCTTCACTCAGCACCAGCCGTCATCCATCGCCTACTACAATCGCAGCAACAACAACGCTCACAATGGCCACTTCCATGACAACCAACCAGATTTCTATCAGGGGATTCCGGGTAACAGCCAACAGGATGAAGGTTCGGTCCAGTTTCCTCCACAGAATTCTTTCTGTCTGGACGTTAAGGTGGCCCGAACTCTGCCAGTCAGTCATGGCTACTCGGACAGACCAGCAGAGAGAAGACCAGGTCCGACCTCCCCCGTCAAACCAAAAAGACCATTTGTAGAGTCAAACGTGTAAAGACAAATGAAGGAGTCGATATATTCTGGGATTGATTGTGGCTGTGGGATTATTAATGTTCTGTTCTGCTTGAAATAAACTTGATCCTACATCGTTTGGGAGGCAGGAAGCACACATTACTCACATGGATTAAATAGCACAAATTTCAGATTTCTAGATGGCGGTTGAAGTAGGTGATTGAAGAAAAACGAGGATCAACAAGAAAATACAGTCAATTCCTGCATTAAAGTTAATTTGAAAACAACAAACACGTACAAAACTCATTTATTACAAAGATAAAATGTAGCAACAAACAAACAGTGACTGCAGAAAAAAGAATGTTCATCAGTGAATGTTAACTAAATTTTGGCATCAAAAGCACAAGATGGAAGAGGAAGATTATGGGAAATTAGAAATAAATCTACAAAATATATATTTCTTACTTCCAGTTTTTGTCCATCTATGATTCAAGTACAAGTGAGACAGTCTGGATGAGGACGTCCAGTGAGACAGAAGCACCACTGTTACATTAACTGCTGCCAGCTCCTTTAATGAATTGTCACGTTCCGTAGGACACGGTTAAATACCGAACGAGCCGACATGATGCTGGTTGGTTACGCAGACCCCAAGCCATAGTTTTCACTAACTAGAATAAAACTGTCATTAATAAACACTGATTTGCTGTGCATAAAAAGTGATATTTATCTTTTTAAGTTATGTTTGTGTTTAAATGTACAATTTTCAAGTGTATATTCCTTTTGGTTTTGCATTCAGATGTCACTTTGGGGGGCGGGATTACTCGGGTTTTCTAATTCTTTTTTTACTTTTTGAGTAAATTTCTGTCTTTTAAAATAAATGTTGTTGTAATGCTTCTAATTTATGCAAAACCGAAGAACATAATGGACAGTTTTTTGTCTAAATAATTGGCAATATTCTATCATTAGCTAATTCTACTTTTAGCTAATTCTACCGTTAGCTAATTCTACCGTTAGCTAAATCTACTGTTAGCTAATTCTACCGTTAGCTTATTCTACTGTTAGCTAATTCTACCGTTAGCTTATTCTACTGTTAGCTAATGTCCTCCTTACTTAAAGTTTCACAGAAAACTGAGACAGAACTAACTACCGAAAAATATCTTTGAACACAAAATTTTAAAACATTGCAACATCATTTGCGCACGAGCTCAAACTAAATTGTTCTGCCTGATGTCATTGTGTGCAAACTAAGAGGCTCATTTTAACCAGATATGAGACATAGGTTGATCCATTTCAAATATATGTGCTGATGTTTAAACAATCTGTTTTGACTTTAAAGTCTCTGTGTTTGCACATTGCGGCTCTCAGTTTAAACGCTGCTCTACAGTTCTGAGTCCATTTAATTTGGCTGTATGTCCATTTAATTTAGCTGTATTTTGGTGCATTGGTAAACTGAAATGTATGGACAACATAAAATAAGTGAAGGAAAAAGCATCAAAAATGTATCTCATGAGCTGAGTTTAATAAAAAGAAGCCCGTCTCCCATCGAGGCTGTCAGCATCTCAGCAGCCAAGCTGGAAGTTCAACTTTAAGGGATAAATCTTCAAGCAATAATATTACAAAAGGAAGCAAATTGTTATTTCCAGGGTTATTTTTAACTTGTTTTTTATGGAGACGTTTTGTTTTTATCTACAAATGTAGCATAATTTTATGTACAGAAACTGCACATGTATGTTTTTGTTTGTTTGTTTTGGGGGGTATTTGTTGTTTTTTGGGATGTCTGAGCATCTTGGTTGCAGAGTTCTTGGCGCTGATGGACCCGCTGACCTCTCTGTCACAGTACAGTGTCTTTGACCACTGCCCTTATTTTCTTACTGCTCAGGAGTTTCCAGCTGTTAGTGCAGCTGCTAAAAGGGAATCCATCCAGTTAGATGCTAACAAACATATTTAGCAATGGACTGAATGTTGAAGACTTCTTTGAAATGAAAAGTGAAAAGCTGTTGTAGCACATCAGTATGTCTATAAACGTGTCATGAGCCAGGTGACAGGTGTGTAACCTGCCAGGTCGTGTGCTGCGGGGCTGGGTCAGCACCGCTTTCACTGTAAGATAATATTTAAAATGGGACGGTTGCCACATTATGAAAAACATCATTAATAAACATTTAAAACAAAAAGAGTCTCCTGGTTTTTCCCATTTTGCGTTTGATATTACAGGAACAACCAGTTTTAATATGCTGTGTATTTTTGAAATGATTATTTTATAACTAAAAGCTAATGAGAAAGACTGAAAATGTAGTATTAGGATTAGCTTTTCTTTGCTGGAACCTGAAGTACAAATAGACAGGAAGAAGTGTCTTATCTTTTAAAAATGTCATAATGTGCAGAAGAAAGTCTGTCCATCTTCGTGTGCTCAGCCATAGTTGGGTCTCAGGAGCAACAGGTTCAGGACATGCCTCACCCCAGTGCCATGTCTCCAGCTCCTGGTAGATCCCCAGATGGTCCCAGTCCAGAGAGGATATATAGTCCCACCAGGGAGTCCTGTGTCTGTCTAGGGGTCTCCGCCTTATGGGATGTGGCGGAAAACCTCCATAGGGAGGCGACCAGGAGGCATCCTAACCAAATGTCTGAACCACCTCAGCTGATTTCTTTCGATGAGGAGGAGCAGTAGCTCTACTTCAAGCTCCCTCCAGATGAGCAAGCTCCTCCCCTGATCTCTAAGGCTGAACCTGACCACCCTTAAGAAGAAGCTCATTTCAGCTGCTTGTATCTGGGATCTTGTTCTTTCAGTCAGGATCTAGATCTTATGACCAGGAGAGGGTCAGAACGTTGACAGACCAGTAAATGGAGATTTTACCTTCCAGATAATCTCCTTCTTCACTACAACAGATGGAAGCAGCTCCCTTATTACTACAGACCAAGCTCCAATCCATCAGTCCATCTCCTGCTCCATCCTGATGTCACGCATGAACAAGACGCCCAGATGTTTAAACTCCTCCACGTGAGGCAAAGACTCACTGCTGACCTGGTGGAAGCATCCATCTTTTTCCAATTGAGAACCATGACCTCAGATTTAGAGGAGCTGATTTTCATCCACACTAAAGGTTCCCAGTATGAAAACGCCAACAGAACCACATCATCTACAAAAATCAGAGATGAGAGGTTTTCCAAACCCTCTCCTAACCCCAGCTACACCTTGAGATCCTGTCCATAAACACCATGACAAGGGGGAGGGGCCTCCCTGGTGGAGTCCAACCTGCACAAGAAACGAGCTGAACTTGATGCTGAGAATACAAACACAGCTCTCGCTTTAGTTGTACAAGAACTGGACAAAGAATCTCAAGTCAATGATATTTATTAATCCCCAGGGGGTCTTCACGCCTCAGGCTCTGGAGCTCCGATCCAATCAAAAGGACACGAGTTGATCGAATCATCAAGTTTCTCTTAATGACGTCTGGATTATCCTAACTTCCTGATTTATGGCTCAGATGTTTCCCTGCTGAATCAATCAAGTCATCCTGAGAGGAAATGTATTTGATACAGCTGGAAATGGAAAAAGATATCAATGTCAGTCTAAACCTCGGACTATACAGTCTTTTTCTCATTTCACAAGGTTAACAGCTGGACACCAGATGTTTTTGTTCCTTCTGTGTGCTGCAATTCAATTAACACCTGAAGAGGCAAAGAATCCGATTCTCATTAAGCAAAAAGACACGAGGAAAAGTTCAAACTCGTTTCTGTTTCAGGAAAAATAACTGCAGCCATGGACGTAGTTTTAGGGGGGGACACAGGGGACATGTCCCCTGCACTTTTTCAAAAGGCCGTTTTGGTCCCCTGTACTCTGCAACTGTCCAAAAACAATGTTTCACTACATTAAACAGAGATGGGTTGAGCACTAGGACCAAGAAGCTGAAGCCCGTCTCCCCTAGTTTAGCCCGCCTACCAGTTCCTCTTGTGTGATTGGCTGTTTCTGCTGTCACTCCCCCTTGTCTGTTTGCACACTGCAGACAGACAGACCGGTGTGGTGGCAAGCTAACCTGCGGTCAGGAGTGCTGTGCAACTGTCGTTTGGCCGGCGTTTGGGTTTATGATGTCAAAGAGAAAAAAAGGCGACATAAGAGACTTTTTTAGAAGTCAAACTGTAAGTTACTCAAAGAAATGTGTTCCAGCCGTCCTTCAACACCTTCACGGGGTCCATAAAGCAGCATGTCCACCTTTATAGCCTCATCGTGTAAAAAAGCTCACAATAATCTTGAAACATGTATTCCTTTAGTGTAAGTGCTGATAAATAAAATGTATTATTATTATCAAAAAGGTAAAAATACCATGTAAATTAATTTATGTTTATTTATCTAAACTCGTGATTATTGTGCAATTATATATTTATATAATTATATATACATGCTTTACAACCAGTCAAACCAAGGAAAAATGGGCTTAAAAGTAGCAATAGAAAACTAAAAGAAACAATGGAGGACACAGTAAGCTAAAAGATTAGTTTTATTAAAAACACTTCTGTCCCCCCCACCTCTGAAATCAAAATTTCGTCCATGACTGCAGCAATCAAAAACTACAGATGTAAAACACAGGAAGCATTTCACACAAAACTTTATTTAAAGACAAACAACTTCCTGAACAATTACAGTGTGACGACTAACATCAAAATTACATTCAGCAATATAAATTTGGCAAAGCTCCTTGTTAGGCACCAGAACTGAGTCGTGAACTCAAAACAAAGAACATGAAACAAACTCGTTGACGCGGTTTCTGAATGACGGCCGTCAACATTTAAATACTTTACAGCTGCACAAAGATCCAAAGACTATTAACCAAAAAAATACCTGCTTCATAGTTAACGGAAAATATCACGCAAAGGCCAAAAACATCAAGATTTCTTTGAATGTTTATGTATAAACATCTGTATTTTAGTGACATAATAAATACTTACATCCTTTAAAACATTAATTGCACGCCAGATGTTTATCTTGCTACTGGGTTTCAGTGAAAAACTTGGAAGGATGCAAATCATAAATGGACCAAAACAGATTTTAAAGACAGGAAGTGATGCAGATTTAAAGGGAGGAACATCCCCTTCAGCTTAAACATCACATGCTAATATGGAAATCTGTTTAGCTGCAGTTTTTAGTAAAATACACATGCTGTATGCTGCAAGAAACTCCTTCAAATTAAAGTCTGAAGGCAAGAATAAAAGCTGAAAACTGTGAAAACACAACAGATGCTTGAACGTCTGCTAAAACTCACAAATCATATGCTAATTATGTGCCAATAAGACCATTAGAATAATCCTTCACTGTGTACTATGATCAGGTTTCAGTTCTGTAAGACTGTCCAGTAATGCCGCACTCTTCACTGTCTCAAAACAAATGTCCAGATTCTAATAAATTCAGGTGTTTCAGTCACTTCAGGTTAGGGTTCGTATCAAGTATCAAGACAGCTGACAGGTTTGGTGGTTCTGAGGAGACCTGTACCTGCCTGACTACAATGCACCAAGTTTGGAGGAAGGAGGATTATGGTCTGGGCTTGTTATTCAGGGTTTTTAAAGGTTTATTTATTGACCAGTTATGTTGCACAAGAAATCTGATTACTGGATTTGACCCGTCCCTTAAAGACCAGAGGGCTGCCATCTGTACAGCATCTGGTTTTGGAGTTGAGTATCTTGCCTCAGGAGAACGAGAACCTGCCAGAAGAGCTGAAACCCTGGAGATACAGGCAGTCATTAAAGTTCACGTGTGTGTGTAAAGTCAGACGTCCCAATATTTTTGGCAGTATGTTGTATATTCCACCAAAAACAACCCTTAGATTTTGGTGGACTTTCATTCTAGTTGACAGAAATCGACGAGCATCATTTGCAAAAGCTCAAAATCCCAAAAGTGTTTACTACATGGACATCATGTTTCTGCTGGCGTTTGTTTGTTAGCAACAGAACTTTAAAAGTTCTGGAAGAATTTTAATTACATTTTTAGGAAATATCTAGAATGGGTCGAGGAACAGCAGATTAGATTTTGGGGTGATCCAGATAACGGTACCGACCCGGAATGTTTTAAAGGCATAATGTGTAGAATTTTAAATATTATGCTTTTTAAAAATAAATACCATAATTAGGGAGCTAAACATATTGTTTGCCATAATCCATATGTGATTAGTTTTTATTTTAAAAAGTTATTGATCCTTTTTTAAAATTTTGTCGGTCAGGCAACTTGTAGTACCTTTTTCCACCACTAGAGTGAGTCTAGGTTAGTTTTTGGCTGCTCTGTGTGACGGAGTGAGGAATAATACTCGTTTCTGCCACCCTGTGGTGGTTAGTGGAAGTGACAGGGTTGTGATTTTGCTCATTACTGTCACCTGGTGTTGGAAATAAGCCATTGTTTTCTACATATTATACCTTTAAACTAGAGGTGTAACAGTTCATTTTTATATGTTTTCTTATTTTTTAATGTTTCATTCTTATAAGAAAATATATAAACCGTTGTTTACAAAAGTTGAAAATTAAAAAAAGCAATTATGTTTTGGGTGTTTTTCCCACTTACTGTACCGAAAATGAACCGAACCGTGACCTCAAAACTGAGATACGTACCGAACCGTGATTTTTGTGTACCGTTACACCCTGACTTTAAAGGATTCTTTACATTTGGGAGATCATGCTGTCTTCAGTGCATGTTTCTATAACAGCACATTAAATGGTCTGAATGTGGAACTGAGGTCTGAGTTTCAGCTTTAAAGTAAATTCCCCAAATACATAAAGTTTTTACTTCCTGCTTTTTCATTCTAAATATGAGTCAAAGTATAAATAAATAATTCTGTGAAGCTGAACAGAAACACTTGAGATGCTGTAGTTAACAGAGAAGCTCTTTCGTGGCTACGCTGTTATTTCAGGACGTGTATGTATGAGTCTGTGTCCAGACGAGGTCAGGGTGAGTCCGGTGGCCCACCCTCAGTCAGGGTCTTAAAGTGGACAGACAGAGACTCTTCCTCCGGGTTCGGTGGGCGTCTGTATTCCTCCCTGGTAATCAAGTAACCGAGCAGCGCTCCATAGAACACCAGCAGCATTCCCAAGATGTTGGCCAGCACCCCCTCTGGGACGAACTGAGAGTAGGTCGACCTACAAACAGATTCAGGAGGTTTAACCTCGAGTATAAACTATAAATATAAAGATTATGAAAGACCAGAATTAAGCCTGACTGACTGAGCTTCACAAAAACAACCCCATCTTAAAAAAAATATTGGAAATGTAAATGTAAATAAAACAGAACTTAAAGATCATACATAGTTTTATTCCCAGTAGAACATGAATTGAGATATTTTACTATTTCACAGAAATTATGAGCACATTTGGAATCTGATGGCAGCAATTTATTGACATTTTACGCAGCATCACAACTTTTTTTTTGGAATTGTGGTTGTAAATAGAAGGATGTGCACAGACATCAAACCTGTTAGATTAAATCATGTGACCCTGAACCGGAACATGCTTTTATACTTTTTAGGAAGTTTGTTGGGTGCAGCTCAAGTGAAGAATCTTTACATCACAGATTAAATAAAGCATAAATAAAGCCAGCGTTTAATAGCATTTAATAATGAATGGAGACTTTTATGATGCTTATCTTCTATTTACTCAACTCTGTCTTGTTACTAAATACACCATCATGTCAGCGTTATGATTTTTACGGTTTTATAATTCATGCATAAAGAGAAAAGAATCACTCAGATGGAACAAATAGATGGAAACAAAATTCATTTTACATTAGATGGTCCATAATGGTCAATAAAATGGTTTAAAACTGACAAAAATTAGAGTGAATAAAAATTTTCTGACAATTAACTAATAGGAAATAGACATAACTTTTGAATTGTGGTTCAACAAAACAGTTGCATACTTTTTGAGTCAATCTCTGCAGTCAGGTGATTTCTGTAACTCTACACCTGTCGACAGGTATTTTAACCCACATAGGCAAAAAGCTGCAGCTGTCTCATGTCTGAAGTTTGGCGTCCCCTACCTACAATTTTCTGATTATTTCATTAAATTAGGATTTGGGTTGAAGGAGGGATGTTTAGGAAGAGTCTAGTGTTTTGTTCTGATGTAGTCTTGGTGTTTTTATCTGTTTTGGTTGATTATCCTGCTGAAGGATCATGACTGAGGCTTTCTGACACTCAGCAGCAAATATTCTGAAGTGGTTCTTTATGATTCTTGATCTAAATTCTGTTAAACGTCTGTGGAAGAGGCTGAAACATGCAGCTGGAGAAGGAACCTTTCAAACCTGGAGCAGATTACTGATGAGGAGTGGAACAGAATACCTGTCGACAGGTGCACAAGTCTCACTGAGACCTACAGAAATCCCTCAGAAGCCGTTTTCAGACAGACGTTCCAGAATATTTGTGAACAATTCAATCTGGTTTTCAACCAGAGTTGTCTTCTTCGACACGCCACTGTTTTGAACGCAAACACCGTCCATCAGAATGTCCGCTCGTTACTAGGTCTTCAGCCGGAAAGGTTCCGAAACAGATTATGCAGACAGACTCCGGAACGTTGCTTTTAGACCCAAAAGCGAAACGGATGAAGTCCGGAACATTACCGTTTTTCATGACCTGTCTAAAAGGGGCTATAGTCAGGAAGTGCTGCACGAAGTGACCCTTCAAAATATTAAGGGTACCACATTTTCCCATGCTATTTTCTTTAATTTTACTTAATATTCAACTGAATAAAACATCAAAAACTGTATTTGTATTTAATATTGAATAAACTATAGGTCACAAATACTTATTTATAAAATAATTTTTTTTCTTGGTAATTTTACTACAACTCTTCTACTTTAGTGGATTTCACATGGCTGCAATTTGCAATTTGAACCACTAGATGTCACCACATCCTCCACACACCATCCATTCACTTCCTGTAGCCACTTGTTCCTGTTCAGGGTCGCAGGGAGCTGGTGTTTATTACAAGGCAGGGTCATAACTGGACATGTCAAACAACTCTTCACACACACTCACACTTAGGGCCAATTCAGAGTCACCAATTAACTTAATGTATATTTTTGGGTCTGTAAGAGGAAATTAGAACAAGGAAATTCTATAGAGAAAAACCCAGCGGAACAATTCAGAGGAACAATGTTAACATTCAGCATCGTTCCTATTAAAACCAACTTTTACATTTCAATCACGTCATTCTGCCAGAACTAAAATTCTAAATAAGTAAAAAGGTTTTACTTCTGACACCGTTTGTTTTGTAATATATTTTCAAAAAACAGTTTTCTCTGCTGTTTTAAGAGTTTAAATCCCAAATATCACTTCAGCTTTTTACAAGTTTGAGTCAAGTCTCACTTTCAATTAAAACATTGTTATTTATTATAAAATATCACATTTCATAGTATCTAACAAAACAATGTGACTGACGTACGTGATGCTGAAGAGGAGCTTCTCTGTGATGCCAAGCAGGCTGGTCCCAACGGCCATGATCAGCAACGTCAGGCCACAGAACACATGGATAGGGAGGTAAATGGCTCGTAACCATGACGACGCCACCGGAAACAGGAAGAACAGCAGCCCCATCACCCACTGGAAGAAATGAATGAGTTGGCAGTAAGTTTGGATCCAGTTGAAGCTGCACGGTGCACGTGTACATGTGTGTTTATACCTGTAAGCAGAACAGAATTAAGGTGGCCATGCCGCACCAGCTGTGCAAAGAATACATGTCGGGAATTTTCTCTGCTCTGTGAAAGTCAAACACAGCTACAACCCCTGCACACAATCAGACACATCGTCAATCCTTCACGAGAAAATTGTGACGAATCAGATGCAGTTTGATCCTTAAATTCTTTGTTTTTTCTTACCAATGATGCTGACGATAAGAGCGAAAAAGTGAATGAAACCATGAAGAAGCTTCACTTTCCTCTTTGCCTCATTACGAAACACTCTGTAGATCAGGATGGCTGAAGAGAATGTTGGCATGTTAGCAGTTAACAGCTGAAAGAAATACTTTAAAGAGGCCCTTCCATTAAAAACTGTTTTTCTGAGGTTTCTGTTGAATATTTTAGCTCCACAGGTGTTCTTACCTTCATAGTGGATGTGAAAACAGATCAACAACTTCTCTTTCAGTTTTAATCTCTCAAACTACGCAGGTGGCGATAAAACCCGAGTTCTCCCGAGTTTGAACAGTCTGTATCTGTTTCATCACAACTCCTTTGTACGTTAGTATTCATCAGCTCCGGCAGTTGAAACCACGCCTAGCATGCTGCTAGCTAAAAGCTGTTAGCATAAGATGTAGCAAACTGGAAGAGACTATGTGTGCTGTTGCCATGCACAGCGGGGCAGGAAACAGTATATCTTACTCTCATAGGCTAGTTTGTTAGCCAATCAGAGTCCAGCAAATTCAAATAATGAATATTAATGAGTTGCAGCCCAAGAGCCTGACAAAGCCAGTTGAATCTTGATGCAGACAGATTGAAAGGTCTGTTAATCAGTGTTTCCTGATGTTTTTTAGATATAAAATGTTTCATATTACTGGTTAATACTTAAGAAATAACCACAAAGTCCTGAAATATGTGTGAAATGGCCTCTTTAAACTTCTTTCTGCGTCGTAGAATGAAAAAGTCATAAATGAAAAAGAACTGTATGTTTTCTATGTTCATGCTGCTGATCTCAGGGCTGTGATACAATATAAAGAAGCTAAAGCCACACGGTTAAATGTAACGACATTAGCTTGGACATCTGTTTGTGTCTGTGTGAGGAACACCCCCAGGGTATTTCCATCTACCATCAGCCTCCGCACTCATATCGAACTGACCTTTTCTTTTATTGATCTAATACAATTTAACACTGGGACAGTTGAGCTAATGTGATTATTGTTATTAGCGAAAGTACCCAGAGCTGCAGACACCAAACCAGTGAGGAAGATATCTCATTGTCTTCAGTCATGTCACACGCAGCCAGTCTGAACTCAGAAACCAACAGATAAAATATATTTTTTGTATAATTTCACCAATTTTACAGAAAACTAAACTAGAAATAAAGAGAACTTAGAGAAAAGATGGGCTCAGAAGGTCAGTTCAGTGTGTTAAAAACAGGAAGCTACTTTAAGTGTTCCGTTTTTATGATATCCTCAAGCAGCTGTTTCAGTTTGAGGAACAATGATGTACCTTGATGATAAAGTCTGCGCCTGGTGAATATTCAAAGTCGGGAGGGAGTTTATTACGCCACGCAGAGGCGTGTTGAATTTAATTTACACGCATTTCTAAAATTTGAAGGTGAAATCAGAGAGCTGTTCCAGTTACAACATCACTACACTGATCTCACTTAACCTTAAAAAACATTATTCAACAAGAAAAATAACTGTTACTCAAGATCAAAACTCGAGGTCTTAAACCCTTTATGTTCCAGCATGTTCTCCTCATCTCGTTTATCTTGATGGTGAAAACCAGCTGGTGGTGTATGAAGTCCGGGTCTTTATCTGACCTCGTTCATCCCGTAAAACCCAGCAGCTGTTTCAAGCTCTTTTTTAATGTTAGTTTTTGCATCTCTGTCATGATCTGAATTTACAACATTCTTCTGGTTTTGGGGTTTCTAACAGCTGTTGTGTTTGTTTAGCTCTTAATGTGCATTTATGTAAATCTGTTTTCATTTTATAAGAAATTTATTTTGTGTATTTGATCTCGTTTCAAGTCTTTGATCTTATTCTGTTTGTTATTTCTACCAGAAATTTGGAAGCTGTTTTTGTCTTGAATAACTTGGGTTAAATAAAAATTTGTACCAAGTGCACGGGGCTGTTATAGCTTTATATAATGTTATATAGTTTATATAAATAATCCATGAACATCGTGTGTTGCAGTAAGACATTCGACCCTTTGCAGAGGGTTTTCATAGAAACTCCTGGATCAGACCATCGACCCGGCCACGAACACGAGATTCTTATAAGTCTGCATAAAGGAGGCCGTAGAAAACAGTCCAAGAATCATTCGTGTTGTACGGGTCATTGTGACCGAGGCATTCAATGAAAAGTTAACTCTGACTCTGCAAAAAGGGTAACAGATAAGACTTAAACCTGCTTTGACACGAAACCCGGAGTTTCCGGTGATCCCCTCCACCTGACAGTCATCGGGAGATTTCCTCATTTCTACTTTATATTTATTGAAACTCCTTTCGCCAAATTCACTCATTTCTCTCAGTAACATGAATCCACCACCCCCCTTTAAACGTATCATTGATATTTATATAGTCGACAGTGACGCATATCTTTAATTTTAACACATTTACATTGAGTAACACATGAAACAGAGTAAAAAAGGAAATTAAAAAATGAAGAAAACTCTACGTTAAAGGGTTATTTTCATGATTCTTCACCTGTCTTTTTTTTTTTTTTTTGCTTACACATGTGTTTGGGTATTATTATAAAAACACTGGATTTTACTGACAAGACACAGTCACGTCCCTTTTTTCAGGTCAGTGGTGGTTTCTCTTACACGTCCGTCCTCAGTGTGCGAGTCCTGCATCAGTCAGTTTGGATTTCTGTGGCGACGGGATCAGACTCTGACGTGGACGGGCGTGAGGATCTGAGGTCGATCTGTCTCATGAGCGTCTGGTCATTGTTAGCTTAATGCAACAAGTCAACAACACGGTAGCTCGGGGCGAAAACACACGCGCTCACACTGTAAACCAGAAACACACAAAACAAAAGCAGCATCCAGATCACGATGACTTGCTTTTTGTTTTACTCCATTTAGAAAACCTAATTTAAAATAAATTAAGGTTACCATGACAACCTGTCAGATAAAATATGTGTGTTAGCCTGGAGGCAGACAAAGTTAAACTCCCTGTTAGTATTAAAGACCCACTCTGATCATCTTTGAGCTTTTTTTAAAGCGTCTCAGTGATCTTTAAATTAGTATATTTGAGTTTTTGCCAAAAATAAAATAAAACCTGTTCCATTTTCTAGTAAGTAGTTTCTGCATAGCAGCAGTAGCTCATTAGCAATTCACCTCTGCGCTGTGGGTGGAACCATTGGCACTGAGGATCCCCCGCCCCTCATGTTGCTGAGAGCTCTCTGTTTATGCTAGCGCTACCGTTAGCTTGCAGCTAGCAGAGCAGGCGCTTGTGAGACGTTACAAACACACTCTTTTTTGGCCCACACTTTTGCATCTGCTGCTGATTCACAGCGATTTGAATGCAGAAATACTCATTAGAAAAATACCACAAGAACAAGTTAACAACACAAAAAACATGATTTTCATCAGAGTGGGTCTTTAAACTCAACTTTTTCTTCAGTAATCCATCATATTTTGACCCAAATGACATCAGATGATGTGACATGATTCATATTAAAGAGGCCATTTCATACAAACTTCAGGACTTTGTAGTTATTTCTAGTATTAACCAGTAATATGAAACATTTTATACCTAAAAAACATTAGAAAACACTGATTACCAGACCTTTCAATCTGTCTGCGTCAAAATTCAGGTGGTTCCGGCTCCTTCCATCAGGCCTCGAGCAGCAGCTCATTCATATTTATTATTCGGATTTGCTGGACTCAGATTGGCTAACAAACTAGCCTATGAGAGCAAGGTATACTGTTTCCTGCCCCGCTGCGCATGGCAACATCAGACGTCGTGTCTTCCTGTTTGATACGTCTTATACTACAGCTTTTAGCCAGCAGCATGCTAGGCGTGGTTTCAACTGCAGGAGCTGCCGAATACTAACGAGCTAAAATATTCAACAAAAAACCTCAGAAAAAACGTTTTTAATGGAAGGGCCTCTTTAACATATTCATATTTCTGCTGAAGTGTGACACATTCACATCATCATCAAAAATCTCAGCTGTTTTTCAGTGAAGGACTTGTTACTCATCAGTTTTTTCGCTGTTTGAACTGACAGTCACGTGCAGACTCACCATCACCCTGCAGGAAGACCAGGCCCAGCACCATGCACAGAGGGTGCAGGTTAAACTCCTGAGCTGAGCCATCCCAAGCAAAACCGCCTCTGTAATGACCCATCCACACCCCAGTCAGGACCACCGACACCAGCCCAAGTACCTGTGATGCTCCCACAAGCCCAGCAAACACAGAGCCGCCATGATGGACGTCTAAATCCTCCATAACCTGAGAGAAGAAACAGAAAGATGCCTGAATGATGCGGTGAAGCTGGAGTACTTGTGTCGTTCTACAGGTTGTCTTCTGGGTCATTGTTCCTCCTTGTTATCTTGGATTATTTAAAGTTCTGAACCTGTGCAGCAGATTTAAGGGTCTGTGATATTAAACAACCCAAGTGTTCCTGAAACCTCACAAAACCCAAGAAGAACCAAACAGATTCCTCGACCATGAAAACCTCTTTAATGAATGGATTGATACTGATCTCAATATTAGTTCAGTAGTTATTCATGAAAAACAAACAGGACGATAGTTTCAACAGATTTGTGTCCACACTGAGGAGGATTTTATGTTTCCTGACCAGAAAGGAAAAGTTATATGGATTGATTTTAAGTCGACCACCAGAAGCTGCAGCATCAAGGAACTTACAGTCGGTCCGTGATGGGAATCACTAATGAACCGTAGCAAAGATCTATTAATGAAACAGTCCTTCAGAGTGTTCAGCTCACCTTATCATGGACAGAAGATGCTGCTTCACCAGCTGATCAGAACAGTTTCCTTCCAGGTTCTACTGGACTATCTTTTGTTTTGGAATACTTGACCCCCCTGGAACTAACATCTTCTTCATGACCACAGGATGTGCTTTGACATGGTTATTAAAAGGTTACTAACAGCATTATTTCAGGTTAAATAACTTGTCAGCTGAGGCGGAATAATGGCAGAACTTTTGTCAACAACTCATGAGTTGAGTAAAGGACCTCTGGACACGTGCCAGATGGTCCATATGTTCTGGGTTGTGTGTGCGCGTTTTCTTATTTTAACAAAGCAATGCATTATTTAATCTGTCCCACAATTTGCCCAAATATCGCCATTATAAATTAAATCATGTTGCAATCTCCAGACTGCGTGTTTCTGAAGACGGTCACACGTGACAACAGGAAGTGTCGGGCTCAGCTGACCGACACGGACACCTGAGCAGAACCGAAGTCTCATCTCATTTTATCACCTCGGTAAAGTCAACCAGCACCTGCTGGACACCAAACCGCAACAGAGCAGGAAATTATGCTCATTCACCAACGGTGCGCGCGCGGTCACCTGTCACCTCACCTGTTCTCACGGTCAGTGACGTAGGATATTTAACACACACCTGTCCCTCATAATAAAACAGTCTCTCTTTATGGGAGAATTAAAAAAAAGGGATGACGGGAGAAGAAGATACTTACTGTGCTGCAGACTTCGCTTTAATGTGTTGAGGAAGTGTTGACTCTGAGATCCGCCTCCCTGCTCTTCCTCCTCCTCCTCCTCCTCCTCCTCCTCCTCGTGCGCAGATGAGGGTGTTAAACAACCCTCCGAGCAGAACACAACAGGTGTGAATCTTATCGCCTCTGTTGCTGCAGGTTATAACTTAATATATTACATTTGACCTTAAAAGTCAGAAATAAAGGTACAGAATGTGTCTGCCTGAAGAAACAGACGTCACGGTTACGTCAGACAAGGAAAGGGGGGGTTGTGTG
Source organism: Pachypanchax playfairii (assembly GCA_006937955.1). Lineage (NCBI taxonomy): Eukaryota > Metazoa > Chordata > Actinopteri > Cyprinodontiformes > Aplocheilidae > Pachypanchax > Pachypanchax playfairii. The sequence goes on along the minus strand of SSNP01000018.1, from coordinate 1,130,853 downwards.
TGTGTGTGTGTGTGTGGGGGGGGGGGGTACTGATGCACAGCATCCTCTAAGTAGAGCTTTGTTGCCTAGGCAATGCTGGAGACTGGAAGAGGGGTGTAAAGAGGAGGTGTGTGCGTGTGCGCGTGTTAGGTGGTTCGTTTTCTTTGTGCCTGCTCTTGAATTGTAGTTGCTCGTTAAATAAGAGGCTGATGAATCAGGACAGATGTTAGATTCTAACATTCTGATTTCCCTCATCTGTTTGGATTGTTTACAGTCTCGTGCAATTATTTTTATTTAACGATCAATTCAGCTGGAGCAGGTCTGACCATGTTTTTTTTAAAAAAAAAGGGTCTTTTATATCTTTTATTTGAAGATATATTCTGTCAGCACATTCAAATAAGGAAACTACTTTAATTCTACCGTGTTCAACATCCTTAAAAGGTTTTGTAACGCAGACTGCAGCTCTAACAGCTGATACATTTGTTAAGATGTTAAATCAGTTTTTCTGCACATCTCTGTATTCAGCTCAGATCTTTTGATTTTTAAAATGTGGTGCTAGACGTCATTATCAGGGCTGTACAAAGACTTTATACTTACAACAGAACTGACAGTATGAGCTACTGAATTAAAGCTGTTTGAATGAGTGTAAACAGTGAATCTGGTTTATGTCTTTGTTTCGTCACCTGATTGATCACTTCCTGTTGGAGACAAACGCCACATGTTGGCCCTACTCTGTAGCTGAACTTAGTTGCTACAGATAGACAAGAAATAGCATTTTAAAAAGGTTTATTTTAAATGCAGATGATGACGAACAACTCCAAGAGGAGTGAAGCACAAGTCCGGGTCAGAACACAGGTAATCCACTCGATCAGGTCATACAAACCAAGACAGACAAGGAGCAGCCAGAGACAGTGATGTGAGGAAGAACATGGTTGATTATCCAGAAATCCAAAGTCCAGAACAAATCCAATGGAGAGCAGAGGCAGGGTCAGAAGAAAGTCTCTAAGATAGACAAACAGGAACTGTGTGGAGACATGGAGACAGAGTGTGACCTGCATGTGGCAGTGAAACAAAAAAAAACCACACTGATCAACCAATAAGTGCTACTGTGTTAAAAACTCACTCAGATCATATTTTGAGCTGTTTTAAAATGTTCCCAGCGGTCATTAAATTATGACTATAGCATTTTTACCCACAATCACAAAACTTGTGTGTTTTCTATGAAATAGTTTCTCCATACTGACAGTAGCTCATTAGCAATTTGCCTCTGTGTGGGTGGAACTGTTAGTGTGGAGGATAACTCCGCCCCTTTCCCCATTGCTAAGAGATCTGTTTATGCTAGTGTTCTAAGCCCGCCCAATTCATTTCATACATCACTAAAACATTCTTTTTCAAATCATAATACAAACGTCAGAAATTTTTTATGTCATTTTACAGTGTCAGTTTGAGTGTTTTTGTAATAAATGTCATAAAATATAATTGAAATCTGTTATCAGAACTTTACACCATCAGGCTAAACGTGTTCCCACAAGGACAGAAGAGAAGATGAAGAACGCAAGGACACCAACAGTAAACAGAAGAGGTGCCTCAGGTTCCTCCTATCTAATACCTTCAACACAGCATCAACTCTTATTCCCACCCAGTTTCACAACAGTTCAAACTGTGAAACATGTGATTGCAACATCTCGCACAAACAAGTCGCAGGTAACAAGGACCTATCAGGAGAGACAGCGAGGTCAATGACTGTTGCTGGTCACAACTGGAACTCTCCACCCACAATCAGAACTGAATGGAAACAGGAAAAGAAGTCCAGTCTCATTTTTTCGGAAATCATTTTGGATTGTCACCTCAGGGATTACTGAGAATCTACTTAAAGCAGTACTAAATAACTTTTCCTCAGCCATGTCTGGTGTTCTGTAGAAATACTGTATGTTGCCTGTTGAGATGTGCTTCTGCCCGTGTGTACAGTCTTGACTTCAATAAACAGATCAATCATTTATTTTTGTTTCTATATTTTTCTATAAATACATACTATCAAATAAATTCTCCCAGGACAGGAACACTAAATATGATGATATTTTTATTTTCTTTGCATTGACAGAGCAACAGGCAAATGTTTGGACACACCCAGAGGAGAAGGACCCAACAATGACCGATAAGGACCCAGAGGGCTTTTATATAGAAAATATCAGGAAGGAACATAAAAACATGATTAAATAATGAACAGGACACACTCACCATAAACAAGAATACGGTATAAACTTCTAATGAAATCCTATTATGAAATAAGTTGTAAAATTGTTCTACTGCAGCATTTTTCATCATCAGAAAACCGCTGAATTCAAATTACTGAAGTTATTAAGTGTAAAAGGGGGACCAGAGTGTCTAATATGAAGCTGAACATGTTTTTCAGTGAGTATCCACTTAGACAAGTTTCAAACAGTAGCTTAAAGTTTTAGAAGTTATGTTGTACTGCTTTAAATAAGATTAGGAAACTCAAACGTTTTACTGCTGCTCTGGAGAGGTTTGACTATCAGCAAATTTCTCTATAAAATCTTTTTTTTCTGCAGCACCTTTTCCAGGCGTGTTCATACTGACATGTAGCATAACCACTACAGATAATAGACAGAACACAGAGTTCTTCATCCACCGTGAAAGAGTGAAAAACACATAGCTAACTGAAGGTCTTATTCTTATTGTTTGTTATAAATGAATCACATTAGAGACTAACACTGCGATAACCTGATCAAATATAGTACAAAGAGAAGCAGCATGTGGCACTTTCAGAGACAAGTTTACAAGTACTGAAAAAAAGAGGGTTTTCCAGAAAACCATCCAGCCAAGCTGCATTTGTTTAATGTTCACAACAGTAACAAACAAGGGTCTGAAGATAAATAGTCAAATAAAGAACATTTAATAGGTTAAAGCAGAACTAAGTAAGTTTTTTCACCTCAATAAATGTTTTCTAGAGTCCCTGTGGGGGTAAACAAGGACTTGGCGGGGTGATTCGTGGGTCCCTCCCCTCCCTCCGGGGTCTGTGTCCTGAAAGCAGCAATTGCAACTTTCAGTGGATCGGACCCGACTAATCTCACGAGAACAAACCTGCTTTACGGCACTCACACTCACGTACATAAATACAAGCATGAAGCCCTTGCCGTTGTTAGCAACGCCACCCTTAGGAGCGCAAAGATGACAATAATACTCACCTGTCAAGACATTTTCTTGGTTTTGTTTTTCTTTCTTCTTGCAAAAGCGTTCTCTGCGCGTTGTTGTTGGGGGGGCGGCGGCGGGGTGGAGGGGGTGAGGGGGGGTCTGCGGCGGCGGCGGGGGAACGTTACGACAGTGAGCTTTCACAGGGGACCAGTAGGGGGAGAGCGAGAGCAACACTTACTTAGTTCTGCTTTAAGACCAGCAAACTGCAACATTGAGTTTTCATTTGTTTATAGCCTTCTTTTTCCAACTATTCTCCATCATGCTTTTTAGTTTTAGTTTATTTTTTTGTTGAAAAATCATGATCTAATATGATTTGTTGTTTGTTAATTTGAGGCATTTATTTTAATGTAATAATTCTCAGGATAAATATGTTTTAATTTATGTCTGACCTGCTATAGAAACCAGAAGAATCACAGGTGAAGACAGGCTTTTGACTTTGTGTATAATCAAAAAACATGAAGTATATCAAGTGAAACATGGTTGTAGAAGATCATACAGTTCTACTCCAGGACTGAGTCACAACCCTCAGCCATGTTCAACAGGCTAGAAACAGCTGTGACGTCGGTGTTGTCAAGGAAACCTGAAGAGATTTGGTTTCCAGCATGACAGACAACTTTATACACATCAGTTTGAGATATTTAAGTTTTACTTGTGGATGTTTTTAGCTCCTGGGCTGCGAATAAGAGATACAATTCAAATGCAAAGAGTCCTTCAAAAATATCTCGAGATGTTTTATTGTTTTTCAAAAAAGTGTGATAAGTTGCCAAACACCGCGGACTCCGTTTCTTGATTTTGTGCGGTGAAGGTGAGGGCTGGACCCAAGTGCAGGGAGAACAACTCACGGGCTGGAAGATAAAGTTAATGGATGTTTAATAAAGAGCAAAAACAAAGAGCTGACAGGACAGCAAAACACTTAGAACATCCGTAAAATTCATAAAATGTGGAGGAGTAGGGTGGACACCACAAAACACAAAATCCAATGCACCGACAAATAACAACACTAAAACACCGGCTTAAATACACAGCAGAACAAAGGGGGTAATCAACTAACCGAAAACACCTGCAGGGATAAAGAAACAAAGCTACTGAAGAGACACATGAGCAAACAGGAAGCACAGGACGTCACCAAAATAAAACAGGAAACAGAGAGACACGATACGAAACGCCACAAGGGGAACACCCCATGTACACAGAACACTGGAGAACAAGCAAAAACAGCAAACTAAAGCAAATACAAACTGTGATGGCCACATCCATGTCCACACAGCAGTAAATGTTGGTAACTCTCATGCACCTTTTGTTTTAGTTTGTAAGTTGATTTCATTAAATTTATTGGTTAATGATACACTGGTCCTAATTGTAAGTGCACACATTTAGTTAACTACTGTGTTTCACCCATTTTGTTGAAGTTAACTTCTGTTTTCTCTTACCGGTGCTGAGAGTTCCTCCACTTCCTGCTTCCTGGGAGAGCTTGGACGGGCAAACAGGGTTGAAGGGCTCAACTCCACTAAATACAGGAGGAGCTAATTGGACCAACCAAACTCCTCCAGGAAGAGGGGATTAATGACTCTCCTTGTTTATTTGCTTGTGAGTTTGGTTACAGATTTAAGTTTGAAGTTATACATTTAGGTTTACATGTTTATGTTATTTAGTTTCATTAACAACTCAACTGCACTGATTAGTTTGTTTGTTTTGTAGTAAGTAAATGTTTGTCTAGTTACCCCTATCTGTTTCATATGGTCTGATCAGCCAGTGTATATACAGTATATATCCCTGTGTGTCTTTGTTTGTTAGGTCAGTTATGTTGTTTAGTCAGTTGAGAAGTTAAGTTAACCATTTGTTTGAGTTCCATTTTTGATTAGTTGACCTCTTTTATGAGCTCAAGTTATTTTTATTATATTTTGGGGGAAAGGAAAAATAAAAGAACATCCCCTTTTTTGAAGAACCTCTGTGCTTCCTCCACTTATTTAACTCGGTCCATCACACAAACATAACCCCACAGAAAAGAACTACAAACCAAAACAATGGAATAAACCTCAAAATAAAAACAAAACCCCATGACACTTCAAGTTTAATAAAAATAAATTATTTGTCATTTCAAACTTTTGAAAAGATTCTGCAGTTCAAAGATGCATCATATGGTAAAACTGTCTTATTTATAATTTCACAAAATGAAACATGTTTTATTTGTTTCATGGAGTGTGACAGAAACACAAACATCCGATGATGAGTAAACGTTCTAGTTCTTTTTATTTTGCAGGTGTTGATACCTGCTGCAGCATGAGTGACTTCACGGTGAGGTGTCTCCATGTGGGTCAAAGGTCATCCAACAGCCAGCGGAGCTTCACTTCTTTACTTCTATTTATCCATCTGCATTCAAGACAAGTAAAATCAACTTAAATCACATCTAGATTTATTTCACTTGTTAGAGTCCATTGTTTTAGTAAACTTTAGGTTTCGTCCCTTCCTTCTCCAAATGTCTCCAAAGTAATTTTCGTTGTACTTGTGCTCTGTACTTGTATAATGACAATAAATCTCATTCATTCATTCTCACACTTCATCCATTCAGCTCAGTTTAAAAACCTAATGCTTATTTCAACCGAACTGCTTCATTTTCCTCTCCCAGTTTAACCATCTCTGCTTTGGGCTCTGGGATTTGGGTCTAGAAAGCGTTCAGCTTCAGTTTGGTATTTATTGTCTTATGTTTTACACAAAACACCCTTTTTTTATAAAAAAATAAAGTTTTAGGAGTCCATGTAAAATGTAAATAATAACATAATGCAAAGACTTGAAAAGTTATTAAATCTATATTTTATTCCTAGTAGATCATGAACAACATTTCAGATGTTGAAACTGAAATAGTTTAAAGGTACAATATGTACGAATTTTACAATCAAATACTCACACAACAGTCCAATGGTCCCACCGATGCTGAAAATAAAGTCACAAGATTTTGATCTAATTCGGCTGGGTAAACGCCAGTTTTTAATAATTTTATCATAACTATTCCGCGTCCAGACTTCCTGGTTCCATAGCAAATCACATGTGAGTCTGCAAGGTTGCCAAGTCTTCAACACAAGCAGCTGTACTTCCACAACAACCAGCAGCAAAAAGACGCAGCCATGAGGTAACCACCACATCGTTCCCAAAAACTGAACAAATACAAAACGAGGATCAACACTGGAACTGGCAACCCAGCAGAAAAATTAGGGAAGGGAGGTGGTGAGTGGCTGAGAGCAGCCGTTTTTTTTCTACACAAACAATTTGACGACAAAGTCTAATTCTAACATATTGTACCTTTAATATTTTATAGAAATTATAAGCTCTTCTAAAAAAATATTGGAACAACATGGTGGATAACCTGCAAAAGCAAGTCACTTTCTCAAAATTAATTATTTGCTCTTCAAAAGCAAATATTTCTGTCAATAAAAATGTTTCAGTGTCGTCAAAATGACAAATTACAACACCAGCATCTTTGGGTCAAAAGTCAAAAGGTTTGAACATGTTTTCATTGTGACAGATGACTCTGGAAGTTCTTCCTAATGTCATATAAAGTCAAGACCGCATTATATACCCTGCAAGGCATTTTGAAAACTAGAATTAAATAAAAATCAAGACACTAAATGTGCACTTTATTCTATGCTGTTTATTTGCAACTGTTCACAACATTGTGCAACTGAAAAAAACCCAAACACTTACATCCACTTCTGTTGGCTCAGTAAACCTTACTGCAGGTACAGTACCTCCAGTCATCAGTCTGTCAAGCTCCTGAAGTTTGCAGGTGACACCCCCCTCATCGGTCTCACCTCTGAGGGTGATGAGTCCACCTACAGGTGTGTGATTGACTGTCTGGTGTCCTGCTGTGAGCTCAACAACCTGGAGCTCAGTGCAGCTAAGACAATGGAGATGGTTGTGGACTTTAGGAGGAACCCACCCTCCATCACCCTTAGTGAGTCCCCAATGGACACAGTGGAGTCCTTCCACCTCCTTCATCTCGCAGGACCTCAAGCAGGAGATAAACATCAGGTGGTTCTCTTAACATCTGGCTGCACCTTTCAACCAGCTTCAGCCACTGTGAGGCCATGATTTACCACATAATCCACAAGTGTTGCCATGGTTTCATCAGGACTCTGTCTATGTGGTCGGTCTCTTCTTCCTCTTCTTCTCCAGTTTGGTCCCCTTCTTCCACACATCCTCGACCCTCTTCCATGAGACTGACATTCCATGTGTTGCAGTTTTGTAGATTGATGCACCTCATGTCAATCCTGTCTCCTGGTTTATATACTTGTAAAGTGAGACTTCATGTGGTTCAGCTATGAAGAAAAGGCTTCTTATTGGTTGCTACTAATAGTTCACACTCATCTTTTCATCAGGGTAAGATAAGGTTCACCTGAGAAAAGTTATTTATGGACATTTTCATGAATGTACAAAATGTTTGACTGAATGAAGACAGATGATTTTGACAGACATGACAAAAAGCAAGTCAAAAGTGATCATTTTACAGATATTTGTACAAACACAGTTGCTTCATGTCCAAAAGCATCGACAATGAACATGAAACTGCCACTAGGTTGCACCCAAACAACTACATGTGGTGGAGGTTGCACCTAACTTTGTGCAAAGTTTAATTCTGTTGTGAGAAATTCACCAAAGCAACTGAGAAAATCTGTAAATGGGGATTTGATGTGAAGGAAATCAAGTTGATTAAATTTTTAGTCATTTGACATTAAGGGATTGTATTTGCTCTTTGTTTCTTTAGTCATGAGGCTGATAATTAGAATATTGATATCATTAATATATGTTGTAAAGATGCAAAAAGTACAACTTTAGAGAACAATTAGACCAGCTGGATGAAGACGCTCCTCTTTAACCTGATTGGATGCAACATCTCTGCTGCTGCAGCAACCAGAGAAACATTTCTGCTTCCTGCTGCCTGACCTGCAGCCCTGGAGAAGAACCTCTAATATCCACACAGAGCATAGAAAACAGCAGCCTGTTATCACTAGAGTATAAGTAATCTTACAGGAAGAATGTTTAAAATATGACAGGCACAATGTATTTATTGTTTCAAAATTCATCACTTCAAATCTCATTTTCTGGTTTGGGCAATTAATAGAAATCAGATTTTTAATGTCAAACAGATCAATTTTGGATACTTGACATGTGATTCAAGATCTCAAATTAACACGGATCTTCTCTGTATTTTAGTTGAGGTGAGTGATTATCCATGCACTCTGTTTCACTGTCCTCTTGGGGGCGATGCAGTCCAATGTAATTTACTTTGTTAACTGGCTTCTAATCAAGAAGCAGGAGGACCAGTGGTGTTCACCCTGGAGTCTGCTGCAGGATCACAAAGATAAGATGGAAAAACACACAGAAGCTCAAATGTGACTCTGAATTTGTGACACTAGTCATCACAAAGCTGTGAAACGTCTGAAATTGTGCAGTATTGCAAAAAGAAGTTGGCTTGTGGATTGGACAAATGAATTAGCATCTTCCTGTACACGTGCACCAGATCTTCCTCTCGTGTTCTTCTAAGAGGAGAGAGAAGAGTTGTCAAGGCAGCCTTTGATAATGTCAGAAACTGATGGCTGGAACTGTGAGAGTGCTCTTTTTCTGTCTGACATTTCTGATTTCTCCTGTGACTCACAGGATGCTGACTCACCACTGCTCTGTTTGCTGTGTGCGTGTGTGTTACGTATTGATGTGCGATTTGTTGATCTTTCGCTCATCACTCTCTTTCTCTCTCTGCATAACTTTTAATTACACCACAGGGTCCTGTATATTTTTTTTTTCCATTCGTCGTCTTTCTGGTGTAATAATGAAGTCCTCTGGGGCTCTCTTTCTGTATTACAGGACACACTTCTGCATGTGGGGGCCCAAACCTGTCACACTTCTATTCTGGGATTTTAAATTCATCCAGTGGTGCAGTATGAGGTCACAAATGCAAATTTCTGCTCTCACTGTCAGCGCAACATACAACTGCTTTACTGAGACCCGACTGAAGCTTGATTCTGTTTTGTAACACGCTGCGTTAATATTGTCTGAAGAATGGACGTTATATACCCTCCACCACCCAAAAGAATGTCCCCTTGAGATGCAGAAACAGTCAGTAGTGTATTCTTTTGTTTGAGGAAGTAACTTCAGTGAGTAAAATGTCTCATTTCTCCAATCAGCAGCTCTTATAAGAGGTATTACAGTTCTCTAAAACACAGAGTAAAGGAGCTGATTGTTTTAATTAACCTCCAAGAACAGAGTCTGAGTATTTAAAAATTGTTTTTGGTAGTAAAACACATTGCAGCTTATTCTGACTGTGACTAGATTTCTGTTGCAGTGCAGGTGTATTTCCTTAAGTTCTTACATATAAATGTAAATTGTCCTACAAGGACTGTGAGGAGGTGGACTCAAGAGGCTTTTAAGACACTGCAGTGTTGCTTTGACCAGGCTGTACTCTGTGAACCACACAGAGGAGACGCTGACAGTATCACGGACTGTATGACAGAATATTTTAGACTATAAACTCAAAAAATGAATCAGGGCAGTTGTTGATTTCACATAGCCAATTTATTTTCAAATAACCTATAAACAGGTGTTTTTGGCTTAAATTAATCTTTTTATGTAAACTTGATGTAGTTATGAACCTGAGCCGGGTTCTGCTAGAGGTTTCTTCCTGTTAAAACGGAGTTGTTCCTTTCCACTGTTGCCAATCGTGCTTGCTCAGGATGGGGGATTGTGCTGAATTAACAATTCAGCCCAATCGGCTGGTTCCTTAGATAGAAAATGTTTTATTATTAATTGGTTGATTTTTCTGTGAAGTGCCTTGAAATGACTTTGTCATGAACTGGCGCTTTATAAATAAATAAACTTGAAATAAACTTATGTCTCATGTTTGGTGCGTTCACACTGGCCTAACCGTCAACATCAGAAAACGTATTAACCTGTAATATGAAACATTTTATATCTAAAAACGTCATGAAACACTTATTAACAGACCTTTCAATCTCTCTGCGTCAAGATTTGGCTGGTTTCATCAGGCTCTCGGGCTGCAACTCAGTAATATTCATTATGCTAATTTGCTGGACGCTGATTGGCTAACAAACTAGCCTATGCGAGCAAGATATACTGTTTCCCTGCTGCACATGGCAACAGCACACGTAGTCTCTTCCGGTTTGATACGTCTTATGCTACAGCTTTTAGCCAGCAGCATGCTAGGCATGGTTTCAACTGCGGGAGCTGATGAATACTAATGAACAAAGAAGTTGTGACAAAACAGATACAGGCCGTTCAAACTCGGGAGAACTCGGGTTTTATCGCCCCCTGTGTAGTTTGAGAGATTAAAGTTGATATCCCTGATTTCAAATTGCCTAGTTTAGACTGTCAACAAAGTCACAGAACTCTCGCCCCTCCTGTTGGGTAGAATTCATAAGCCACGCCCCCCCAGGTTTGGAAACACGTGTAGCCCGAGAAGACGACCGAGTGCAAGACACTGGTCCGCAGTTCATTCAAGTACCGTAACATGGCGGAATCACCGGTAAGTGAAAACAATATAACAACGAACAACTGACATTAATTGTTACTTTGTCCTGAACCTGACGTGGAACCAGCCGGCGGTTGTTTCTCCTGCTGTGACATGGTAGAGCGGCGAACACTCCCAGCAGTGGTGTGCTGCGGTAACATGTCTCAGTTTTTTAGGAGCACAGAAGTCAAATAAATGCAGAAGTCCGTATGGCTGGAGAGACTGTCCAATCATTCCTTTCAGACCGAACCATTTGATTGGTTGATGTTTTTAGACAAATACGGGAGAACCACTTAATTATTAAAATATTATTATTTTTTGTCTTTTTTTTAATCTTCACAACATATTTTTCTCCATGCTGTGTTAAAACGTTTTTAATGGGCATGAAAAAAATATGTTAAGATAATTTGTTATGCAAATCAAATATAGCAGCTTTAAAACTGAAAGAGAAGTTGTTGACCCTTTTTTCACACCCACTATGAAGGTAAGAACACCTGTGGAGCTAAAATATTCAACAGAAACCTCAGAAAAACCGTTTTTAATGGAACGGCCTCTTTAAGGTTCTCACCACTAACACAAGCTCTTGATTAGCAGCAAGATGTATTTGGAGGCTGGCAGAGACATAAACTGTCATTTTTTAAGTCTGCAGAAAAAGAGTCTCATGCAAATCTTGCCCTACACATCAGTACACGGTTCTACTGGACATGACTGCTCCTTCCACATCGGACTATACAGCCATAACCAAGATCCTTTCTACAGTGCACGCACTTACCGACTGCTGGCTGCTTATCTAATACATGTACCAGTTGTTCTAAGTAGCCATTGTACCCTTTACAATACTAAATTACTGTGTAATTAACATACTAATATTTGTCTGTTACACTGTCTGGGATACTTAACTCTTGATGTGAATTACAATTAAAATAGATCAGTGTTTAGGTGGAATCTTTACTCATATTCTCTTTTTTTTTTACAGTTTCTTCCTTGTTTTCTGTTTGATTTAAACCAACTTGATAACAAAGGAAGGAGGAAAGGGAGTTGAGGATGAAGGAAATTAGATGCAACTGGTTGACTTCTGACCTTCACCTCTTAACCAATGAGTGGCTTTCTGTTCCAAAGACTTCCACCAATCAGAGTAGTATTAAAAAATCTGCACGCGGCACCTGTGGAGTGGAATATTGTCTCTATGGCAACATGATTATTAGAATACCTCTTTATGTCTCTCTTATTCTTTGCTTCTGTCTGTCACTTTTTCCATCCTTCCATTGCACCCAGTGCAACTTCTTTTCTCTTCTCACACAGAATCTCATCTCTCCTTGTCTGTGCACCATTTTCTATTCTTGGAACACCTTTATTATGCCCCAATTTCTCTCTCATGCTTTCTTTCTTTCTCTTTTCTGTCTTTCTTCAACCTCCTTTTTCTTCCTTGTTTTTCCAAATCAGCTCTTTTTTCCCTCCACCGCCCCCACATCTCTGTTTTGCAAACCTATTGTGCCAAGAGGGAAGATATTTATATCCTGGTATATGATTCCTTCTCTCCCCTCTGTTTCTCTTTTCCTCTTTTCATAGACTATGAATGAAACAGGTTTGTTCACACTAACATTTTGATATTGCAACTTTTATTTCCAATTTATTTAGTCTTTGTCAAATGATTACCTATAAAGGTTTGAGTCTTCCTGCACATCCTGTCGAACTGATGTCGATTAGTGAGCTTCTGATGTCGGTATGAATGATTTATTAACACATTTCAATATTGTACAGAGTGTAAAACAAACAGCTAATGTTTAACATTAGCTTGTGGCGAGCATTTACTTTTGAGGTTGAAGTAACATCGGTACTCGTTTAAGGTTTAAAATTATAACATTTTTAAAGCAAATTGTTGCATTTTCTTTGTAGAAACATCATCTGTTTGTCTCATGGATGTATTTGATGGGAATATAATCTGTTTATTAAAAATTTGCAGGCTGGAAGTCAACAGGACTCAGTAACAGTCTCAAAAGCAGATTTATTTCATGAGGCTCTTAGACCAGGACCATGCTAGTTTATTTAACCTTTTAGCGCTTTAATTAAACAAACCAATTGAAGCTGTTCTTGAACCATTTGGAGTAGAAATATGGTTCAGACCTCTTCAGAAATAAAACACTTTGAAGTTTCATCCATAATAGTCAGAAATCAGTGTGAGTGTTACTTTTACTGAGTTATATGATCCTGAATACACAGAAAATATTTTTTTTAATGGCCGCCTGGTTATTATTTTTAAATACAGTATGTGCTCTGAATATGAATTTAGTATGGTGTGGTGGACTGGTAAACAAATTGATTTATGAGTCATACATGGACATTAACGGTAAGATAGATTGTTTTTTTTTAAATCAAGTGGTTTGACAAAAAAACGCTCATTGTGTCTAAAGCTTTGATTATATTCTTTATTGGCATACATCATTGGAATCTCAAGACTTTTAGCTTTCAAATGATGCATAACATGTTTAGATTCTCTGGACGCCTGATGATGTTACACTACAAAGAAAAATAAAAAACACAGCGCGACCCGCCTGCAGGTCAAGTATCGCAAAGGGTTTAAACGTGGGCAGTGGAGGATGATTATTCACTCAAGTTCCTCCTCAATAACCTCCTCATGACCTGACATTGTGCTTTTGTCCTCTGAAAGCAAGACTGACAATATTGTTGAGCTGACCGTTCAATGAGAGCGTGGAAAGGAAGCTACCTTTGAAAGGAAGGACAAATATGTAGAGCAGGAAGCAGTATGGTCACCAGCAAGGTCTATGGCCTTTACATTCCCAGTAGAGGCTGGTTGCAGAAGCTACATTGGAGCTTCTTAACCTCCGAGCTCACAGCTCAGAATTCTGAATTCATTGCATCATTTCCAGCAAACTTATCTCGGAATTCCGAGTTCTGAGGACGACTGTCCCTGTAGTGAAATGCTGGTTCACACTGCTGGTGGCATCTCAATGTTGGACTCTGCTTATTCTGTTCATAACTTTGATGGACAGATGTGCAGCAAATTTATTTGGATGGCCATTATCACCCGTGGCCCCCACTTGGTGGAGCCGTTTGTGTACAGAAAAGTCAAAGTAAGAATTGAGTCAAAAAAGTAACATCTTTACCACCGTCATGGTACCTGTAAATTCTCAGTAGAGTTAAAGGCAAGCCATAGAAAGAAAGAAAAGCCCTTCAGTACTGAGTAAAATAACCTCACAGCACATCTGCAGGTTAATCTTTACATTATCCAAAGAAAACTGTACCTATAAACAAAGAGGGGAGGGGGTGTGAGCTGACTGTGCAATAGCAGCCCCTTAATATGTAAATCTGTCCAAGCTAATAAAAAAAAGGTGTTAACTTGAAACACATTGCAGACACTGCTGAAGGGCCTTTGAACAGAGTAATAGCAGTACATTTGTTGTTGTCAGTTATTCTTCTGAAAAGATTTCACCTATTGTCTAGTTTTAAAATTAAATACATTTCCACCTATTACACATCATTTAAAAAAACATCATAATAAATAATTAATAACCAAATTAGTGTTCAGTTTATGTTAGGAAAAAATTATTGACTCATAATAAATTTAATCTGTTGTGGGAAGATCTTTAGATATAGATTGGTCAACAGCTACAAAGTGAACCTGAAACTTCTGCATCGCTGGAGGACTTGCTATCATCACTGACTCAATCAGATTACACAAAGCTGAGAATCTAAAAGGATTCCTGTTAATTATTTTGAGGATTCTGTTAAATTCATGTCAAAGTTGTACAAACAAGCATAAGAACGTTATTACTGCTTTGGAATCTGCTTTTATTAAACTGGATGCGCCCTTATGCAATGAAAATACACGAGAGGACAAGATGCTTTCAGGAAATCCAACTCAGCTGATCACTCAGTTGATCATGTTATGTTGTTGACACGAGTTCCATAAGCAAAGTATCTTATAGATCTACATCGAATCTATATTTTGTAGATGAGTTGTGTGTATGTTGAAAACATCGGAAAGAAAAGTGAAGCAGGCAATCAAAATAAACTAGTGTGTAGGTGTCTGCCTGCCTGTCTATCTCTGCCTGTCTGACTGACTCGGTTGGTTTGCACAGGGTCTATTTTTAGCCGCAGCAGACTGGTCACGTGGCAGGAGGAGGACGTCAATAATGTTGTTGTTGGTGGTGGGAGAGAGCGCGAGAGAAAGAACGAGGGCTACGGGCAGCCTGGAAATATGGAGGGGGTGAAACGGTAGGAGCTGAAACGCATCCTGCTTCTCACTTTTACTCACTTTCGTGGGCAAGTTGAGCCCGAGAAGTCTCCGGTGGACACATACCGAGCCCCAGCAGCGGCCAAAGCCGAAAGGAAGCGACCGGAGCTCCGCCGAAACCAACGGTACCGAGCTGTTCTGACATAGTGTATATATGTGTGTGAGATAGACCGTTCAGGAACGATATGCTCAGACAGGCAAATATTTAAATATCATCCGGCACAGTGAAGAAGTGACATATTGTCCCCACCAAACCCTTATACTTCTCTGCACCAACATAACGTGTCACTTGGACTAGTTCAGTTTAATGCTATAGCTAGCTAAAAAGACACAAGCTTCCACCATCGAGTTGCTAACCAGGCAACAGTTTGTTCCGATCTGATCTGCTTTCATTCAGCACCCTTATTTTAAGCACGGAGGATATTGTCACTTCATTATAACACAACTAACAGTTGACAGCCTGAAGTTAACCATCCACTACATACACCAGGAGCCTGAAGCTAACAGATGGCAGCAATTAACTCTATACTGATGGCTGCTGGTGGCTACAAGCCAACATGTAATCTTCCCTGGTCACTAGTAATCAACACTACTACCTCCCAGGAGCAAGTGCATATACCAGAACTCAAGAAGGCTGTAAGTCCGTGTTGGTTACACATGCATTTATGAATGAAGTTCCTCATTAGAACTTATGTACCGGTGCAGCATTATTTGTAGAACCCAGCGAAATTCAGCTTGCACTTGCATTTTCACATGACAGCGAAAGTAATATTAACCAGCCAACAAGTAGAGATAAAGAAAGGAAAACTAGTTTTTATTTAACTTTTGAACAGTTTTTAAGTTTAGTCCAATTTATTTATCTAGGACCAATTCACAATATTTCAAAGCCCAAGCTGAAGCAGCAAGTTCAGTTTACACCAACAGGTCCAGATTCAAAGCCAGTTATAAGCTGTGAATTCAGTTTCTGCAGATGATAAAATACCATTCAGCAAAATGAAACAAGCGGATTGTGTTGAATCATCAATTCAACACATTCCTCCATCCTCAGCAGCATGAATTGGTGGCAGTAGTGGTCAGTACGTCCTTGAGGTGTAGTTTCTGAGCCTATAGCACAGTGGTCCCAACCTTTTTTGGTCTGTGACCCCATTTTGACATCACAATTGTCTGGTGACCCAAGAGCAAGGGTGTCAGTTTGTTTTTAAAAGTGCAGGGTACAATAACCATAATCCTGAGTGTGTGTTTGAAGACTGCTGGGGACATATTATTAAATATTCATAAGTATTTGTCTATTTGGCAGTTCATTACAATATGTACTGCAGTGTATTGACAGGTGTTAAAAATTGCATGTTTATTCAATCAATAAAACATGAAAGCCGGGCGTTTTGACCTGTTTTTCAAAAATGGCATTGAAACCCACCATTAGGCTGATCGCTGGGAAGAATAACTAACATGTAACATCCATATCGTAGCTAGCACAAAGAATAATGTTGGTTATATTCATAGTATTATTTGTGGCTGGTATAGTCAAATACGCAAATTAGAGAAATTAATGCGCTACGTATCAAACGAGGCACTAAAAACTAACCAGTCCAGTCCATTCTATTTTGTGCAGCCCTGTTTCATTTTATTTTACAAAAGGATGGATTCGCACAGTGCAACACCTGTGATAAACTTATTAGTGCCAAAGGAGGATGTACAACAAACATGACAAAACACCTTCGGCAGCTGCATGGTATACAGTGTGGTGACGAGTGTTGCGCCGCTCTCCCGCTCTTGTCGCTTCCTCCACTTCGGACAGTCAGCCAGTAGCTACATGAAAATTAGTATTTTCATATTCTTCACAGACTAGCTTAGTTGCTAAAACTGTGTCAAATCAGTTCGTAGTTGTTAAACGCTCGCAGAGTGATGCTAGCATAAGCCAGTCTGCTGCTACGTTCACTGGCCAGAGACCCCAGCCAGTAAATAGACAAACCCCATTTACCATGGCAACAAGGGAAAGCTGTCAGAGGAGCAAATTTCAGAGTTCCACAGAAAAGTAACGGAGCGATGTAGAGTCATGCACATTTAGGTAACCAAATTAAACTGTTAAGTCATCTGGCAATGTGGACAAATAAAAATGGCCTGTGAAAAGGCTTTTTCAAATAAAAAAAATATATATTTTTTTTCTCCTGCACCTCAAAGAATCGGAATTGAGAACCGTGTAGAACCGGAATCGATAGTGAGAATCGGAATTGGAAACATTACAATGCAAACGATGCCCAACCCTTAGGTCACACACAAAGTCAACAAAATCTTTTTTTTTCACATAAATGGAAAACACCAACAGTTCATTTCACAGCTTGAAAAAAATGCTACAACATGTTACCCCTCGATAACCACAATGCCTCTTTTTTTCTCAAAAAATCATTGGACATCCATTTTTCCTTGGGAGTCAGGAGTTTTAGATTAACACCGGAATGGCAAGGTGGGCTGTCAGCCAATAAAACACAGAGGATTCCCCATCTCTGTACAACTCCTCTCTGATTGGTCATACCTTTGTGCCCATGCTACATTTACCAAAACCAGGAAAATACAAAACTACCTTCTTCAATAATGTCGTAGCACAATTCTGGGGTGAAAAAACATTCGGGGCTTGATGAAAAATATTTGGGGCTAGAGCCGGGAATGCCCAGGCCAGGCGATGCCACTGGTGTGGTGTTTTTATTTTAAAAAGAATAATATTTTTATCTGCAATTTTGTAATCAATTACTAGTTATTTCTGTGGACCCCACATGGGGTCGGGACCTCAAGGTTGAAAAAACCACAGCTATAGCAGTGCATGATAGTATTTGTGAGTTGTGTTGCAGCGGGAGTTTGATAGTCGCATTTGCAGCGACGTGGGACCGTTTGCAGCATGTAATCTGTGCTTGTAAGAAGGTCCTTCAGGTGTTATCGCTATAAATAGCCGGTTGGAAACAACGGACGGCGCAAACTGTCGGAAATCATGAGAAATTTGGGAGAAAGTTGGCTCAGGGAGATTTTTGGGAGGGGCACTGAAATTCGGGAGTCTCCCGGGAAAATCGGTAGAGTTGACATGTATGGCTGGATCAGGATACCTAACACTAACTATATAATTGTGCAAAAAGGAAAGTTTTAAGCTTAGTCTCAAAGTAGACAGAGGATCTGTCTCATGAATTAAAAGTGGAAGCTGGTTCCACAGGAGAGGAGCCTGATAACTTAAAGCTCTTCCTCCCATCTACTTTTAGAAACTCTAGGAACCACAAGAAAACCTGCAGTCTGAGAGCAAAGTACTCTGTTAGGAACATCTGGTACAATTAAATCTAATATCTATATATATCTGATCGAGCTGGATAGTTTAGATCTTTATGTTAGAAGTAACATTTTACAGGGAGCCCATGATGAGATGCTAAAACGGGAGAAGTGTGATCTCTCCTAACTCTCATCAGAACTCTAGCAGCAGCATTTTGGATCAGCTGGAGGCCTTTTACAAAACTTTTAGAACATCCTGATAATAAAGAATTACAATAATCAAGACTAGGAGTGATAAATGCACGTACAAATGTTTCTGCATCACTTTGAGTCAGAATGCTCCTAATTTTAGCAACATTACGCAGGTGGAAGAAGGTCGTCCTGGTAACATGTTTTATATGAGAGTTAAAGAATAAGTCCTGGTCAAAGATAGCACGTATGGTCCATCTAAAGTAATTCAATATTTTTTTTATGTAGTAAAGTGAAGGAATATGTATCAATGAATCAATTTCTCAGTCTCTTGCAAGAGTGTTCTGATAGCATGATGCCAGCAGAGGCTCAGAGGCAGATGCACAAAGTAAACAGCTGTCTACTATCATTCTCACCTGGTAAACAATCACTCTATATAAACTGAACAACCTCGTTGCATGTTCAGAAGTGTATACATTCTGCTTGCATAATATATAAATATACTTGATTGGTAACTTTTCAAATATGCATTTTCACGTTAGCAACCATCATGTGATGCTCACCAGTTCTTACAGTTTGAGAAATATAGCCTTAAATAAACAACTGTGCTTTATATTTTACTTTGGAAAACTTCTTCAGTTTACTTAATGTCTGCTAGGTAGCGCTGCTTAATATCAAATTAAACATGCAACAAGGATGTTATAGCTGAATATTGCAGTGATGGCATCAGTTCAGATAAATTATTTTGTCATTGTGACGCTCACAGTAAATATTAGCAACAACATATGAGCATCTTAGGCAATGAGAATCCATGACAGGCCAAAGATATTACTGGGATGCAGACTTGAAATAAACTTAGTTGGTTGGTCATTCCTTTGTTGTAATGATACTTCCTGCCAATTTATCTTATTCTGTTTGAAAGCTTGTTTAATTCTCCTTAAATGGAGCCTCATTTATATTGAAAATGTCTTTGTGGGTTGAGCAGCAGAATGGAGCATGTGGGTTGTACATAGGGCTGGGCGATATGGCTTAAAAATAAAATCTCCGATTTTATTTTTTTCAAATTTGATTTATGATTTTTTTTTCGTTTTTCTCCCACTTATCAAGGAAAGCAACAAGTACAAACAACGGACAACTTTAAGCGACGCTTCAGTGATTGTTCCCCACAGTACCTGTTTTCTGTTATTTGCTGTGCCTTGTACAAAGGATTTAGCTAACGTTAGCTGTTTTTAGCTAAGGTTTGTTGGTCACTGCGGTGTTTGTTCGTCTCAGAGAGACCGGTGTTTTTCATATTCGGCTGGATGCCTCTGTTTCAGGTGTTGGAATTAGTTTGTGGTGCTGCTTCCTTTGAGTGTGATGGGCTTTAGGTAAACGTTGCAGCGTGAAGTCTCGTGCTGCATGTCTGTCACAGCAAACCATGTGAAACTAATGCTACGAAAACTCCGGGGAGCCAAAAAGTGCCACTATGCAAAATCTCAATTTATTTGTTTTTTAAATCGCCCTCAACAAAAAATTTGAATTAATTCGTTTAACCGATTTATCACCCTGGCCTAGTTGTACATATGAAAAACTTGCCATTAATACCTTGCAATTTCCACGGTAGTATGTTAACGGACCTTACAAAGTCACAACATCCTGGCTCCACCTCTGGTCACTAGTTTGGTCACACACTGCTGTGGGATGGTGTCCCACTCTTCAAGTCAGCCTATGTGGTTGTGTTGGGTACTCTAGCATGATCCAGCTGCTCCAGGCAGAATTTGGACTTGCCATTATACATTGTGTTTCTCTACATGCTCAGCTTCCAGTTACTGACACTAGTGAAAATAGGCCTGAAGGTAAAGAGCAGAATCAGAAGCTCTAAACCAAAAGCCAATAACAGAAGAAGCTATTTTTCTGTGGAGATAGAAGTTTTGGCATGATTTTTATGGGCGCAATACCCAGGATTGTTCTCCTTACTAACTGTGGTGACAGCTTGTTGAAGGTTGTGCATAACATTGCACAAATCAGAACAGAATGGCATTGACAAAAACTTGCTTTAAGGTGGAGAGTAGTCATTTTCTAAATGTGGGAGCACTGATTTATGCATCAGCATCTGTGGCTGTGAAAACACCTGGAGGCTGAGCTTTCTAATGGTAAATTATCCACCAACTCATAACACAGAGAGGAACGACGTCGGATAGGAGAGGGTGTTAGGGAATGATTTATTGTTACCGCCATCAGCTTGTACTATCTATGAACATCTTGTATAAGGGATTTTTTTTATTGAATTAATCACATTTATAAAAAAAATAATATTTGTTAAATTCTTTCTCATTTAAGCTGAATGATCCTCCTGTGAAATATTTTTCAGTTGCTGTCCAGACTTAATCAGTTTGTGATTAATACAGGGTTTTATTAAAAAGTCCAGGTCATCTGATTGTTCTCTCTGAGCAGAGTTTACACACAGTCCTTCTCAGTTAAATCTCCTGCTGTTGGCTTCACACCGTGTTTGTGGTCTGAGTTCACTTTGTGTGTGGCGGCGGTCAGCTAATGGGGGCCTCTAGTCACTCCTGTTGTTGATGAAATCCTTCTCCTCAAACTGGCTCTCTGTAGTCTCATACATCCGGTCGAAGTGTCTCCTGCGGTGTCTTCTGCATTTCACTGTGAGCCAAGCCTGATCTTCAAAGTGTGTAGGAATATTTAAATTCTAACATTTACGTTAATGACATAAGCTGCTTTTTTGGAGAAAAACAACAAACAGTGTAAACAAAGGAAGGAATTTCCCGTGGTTTAATCGATGATGTCACACTCTTCTTGTGGAAAAATGGGAAGATAGTGATGGTCAGCCAGGTGTGTGGTAAATTTGAAACTTGCTCAATTGTAAAATGTCACAATTCTTTGAAATATGAGATTAAAGATTCTAAAGTGTAATTTTTATTTATTTTTAGTTGTAATATAATTTCTCTTCTTAAAATCGTGTCAGATACAATGACAAACGACCACTGGATTGTTCAGCTGTCACTCATAAATGAACTAACCAATGAGAATGAGGCCATAAAACCTCCCTCCGACCCTGAAAAAATGACTTAGGATGAATTCATTGATTAACTTTATTGGATTAAGAAAATAAAACTGTGTTGTGTCACAAAATACTTCCAAAAGTGGAGAGAAAGCCATCTGTTTTGTCACTCTTTCTATTTCCAACTGAACAGTCTGCGGCCATCGTTGTTGGATATTCCCCTTCATAATGTGCCACACGCTTTCTATTAGGGACACTGAGCTGTTCTGTAGCTTAGTTTTTGTTATATAGTTCCAGGTTATATTTGTGGCTGCCGTGGAAAATTATGTTTAATGAAAAGAGTTTAACATGAAGAGGATGATGAGGGTTTTCTATCATGTTCTTCACCCTCCTTTGCACAATCAACTCATGAGGATCCAGATCAGAACCAGAACAGAACCAGCTTTCTATATCAGTTTGTTCAGCCTCTTTACATCACCGGCTCTATTGCCCCACCCCCAACAGGTGACTGCAGATGTGATCACACTCTCCACAACAGACTTATAGAAGATCTTCAACATCTTGCTGCAAACGTTGTAGGATCTAAGCTTCCTGAGGAAGTCCAGTCTGTTCTGTCCCTTCCTAAAAACAGCATCACCTTTGTGAGCAAGCTGGTACTTATGCTCAGCAAAAAGCTGTGCAAATCATCAGGGAACCAAATCAAACCTGCTTTTCCTTCATTTCTTAAAGAACGACCCAGAGGAAAGCTCTAAATTTATTGCAGCGACTGCAGCGCTTGCTTTCCAGAAAGGTGTGTTTGCCTTTTTGTATCACACCTAATTTCTAATTTCTGTCTATTCTCAGCTAATATATCATTCTTATTTTAACACTGGCTTCCTGCCTCAAACCCCAATGTGAGACTCAAATCTGTTAACAACACTCTCTGTCCTTTAGGTGAATTTTCACTTGGGAACTAGCAGTGAAATTGGGTTATGAAGGTTGCCCCACCTTGTGTTTGCTGTGTTGATGCTTTTAATCTTTTTTTTGGTTCCTTCTCTTTATATGGAAGTTAGAAATTTATTTGCAGAGATGGACTGAAATAAAGATAAAAGATATTTTAATCTTTTTATAAATTTCAGTTGCAAATTCAGGGTTATGAACATTTTAGATGTACCAACTGTTATCAGTTCCTCAATGTATTTGAGCTCTGCACAACGTTTAGTCTTGGTTCTAGGTTGTTCTTTGGGAATCGACAAAAAGGCAGATGTGCTTCATCCCCTGACAATTTGTGCTGCTTTTTTCAGACAACAAAATAATTAGTTAGTTGATTTTCGTTGGAAATTCTGTATTTTTAGCAGGAAGTCATGAACTAATTATAAAGACAGTGTTGCCATCTGGTGATGCAGTTCATGTGATCCTCTAAAGTACCACTGATCTGTACCTTTTTTTTCAGGTTGTTTTTGCCTTTTTGGGATTCAGTTGTGGTCTGAAATTAAAAATGAGCCTTAAACAGCTGAGCAAGTTTGAATTAGTCCTGCAACAATATGTCGAATAGTCACGATAACGTTGACAAACAAAACTGTCGACAATAAATTTAATAATCGACGTCATTCTTTATACTATGAAGCATCGTTTTTTTTTTGTTTTTTATCCTGCCTGTTGCAGTACATCCTGCTCCTTTCCGTCTTTCTGCTTGATGCATTGAAAGGAAGCACGTCGTGGTGGAGGATGAAGAGGGACAGTCACCTCTGTAAGGTAAATTCCTCTCGTTAGCTGCTAACGTTAGCAGGGAGTTACTTTTACACTATTTATTTTACATGTTAAGGTGTTTTGGGGGTGACAAGTGGTGCATTACTCTTTGCATGATAAAGAGAAACATAGAACCTCTTGTCTTCTTACTGTGCACTTTTTTATTAAATGTTTAACACAAGCATCTCTCCGCTGTGCAACAACTTTCTTTTTTCTCTCTCTGCGATACATGGATTACCGTAATACAGAACATAGGAACGCACTCCAATAATCACCGTCAAATTACCGTAGCACACTAAGAGCACGCTTCAATATTCACACCTAACATTACAGCTGGCGATTTCATTACCATTAGCAAACGTATGTCACATATTTGCTCTAACTTTACAAACGCTAATGATTTATTGTATACCGCTACGTTACACTGTTAAAAAAGCGTATGGGTACATTAGTGCAGCTGCATCATGGTTCAATAAGCTAGACTTTATACATGGCATGATTAGTCGAATAATCACCAAAAAAAATGGTGATTGGTCAATTATTAAAATAATAAATTGTGGCAGCCCTAGATTGAATCAGAGCTTTATTTTGAAGAGAGTTTTTACTGGAATGTCCCGATCAAGTTTTTTTGCCCTCGAGTCCGAGTCTGAGTCATTTGATCTTGAGCCGATACCGAGTCCCGATCCGACACTTCTATGATACATTAAAAAAAGTATAAAAAGGAGCAAATAAACAGATCCAGGATGTTCCTTATTTTATATTTAATTCACCTTATTTTAATATTTAGCTGCAGGGACAGGACAGCCAGCAGTCCTGGGACCAGCACAGTTGGTTGCCACCACTCCAGCACGTCCTGGGGTTTCTCCTGGGCTACCTCCCGGTGGGGAGTCATGAAGTTGTTACTTGTATGTAAAAACAAACATGACGAGAGTGCATTTCTGTACCACGGGCACGCAAACAGTCCGAAAGCATACAAACTGGTTGACAGACAATACGTTATTAAATAAAACAATAATGTTATATAATTAAATAAGCAGATCAGAACAGCAGGCACTAAAGAAAGAATGACATGATCATGGGCTGTCTTCTGCATGCAGTAAGTGATCACCTCCACTCCATGAACGAGTTTAAGTTTATCATAGGGATTTAATATGACTATAAACTAACACTGGAACTCATGCTAACACGACTAGCGAAGCTAGTGGCGCTAACGTGGCAACATCCTCAACACAACATCCACTGAACCAATTAAAAAAGCTTACCTTGGAGAAAATATACCCATCAAGGCTTTTAAGTTCTCATCTTCTCTACTGTTGTGTAGACTACAGGACTGTTGCTAAGATATTCATATTCACATACATTGCGGTCGTCATGGAAATGCGTCCCCTCTTAAAATGACTGCAGGTTGCGAGGGAAAGTGTCTCAGATACTGACGTCACGCGAAAAAGTGTATAGATGTGTTAAGAATAATGAGAATATATATACATATATATCTGAGTCCTGGTCGGGAGGTAATGTCCGATTCAGATCGAGTCTGAAGCTACGTGATCTGGCCCGATTTCCGATCACGTGACCGGATCTAGACATCCCTAGTTTTTACAACGCAGTACATCAAATCTCTGAGCTACCGGTGTCAGTGCATCATAAAACATGAATATGTAGATCATGTTTCATTGTCTCTGTCATTATAATGTTGTGACGGTTTCACTGCAGTCAAAACAATTTACTTTGTAGGTTACCCACTTCTCTTGTCACCGGGTGTTGATCTGAAAATCTGGCCAATCACCCCAGCTGATAAAGACACCCACTAAACACAGAGAGTGAGCACAACTAATTTTTTGGAGGGATGCTGGTGTGTTTCACACTCGTACTACTGTCTTTACTAGAGCTGACTTGTTAAAATGCTACGACATGATGGCTGAGAGTTTAGCCTTTAGAAGGGATGCTCAAAAGTGGATTGTGGCACGATCATTTTTTGTTGACGCCATTGTTTTTGTGATCGTTTAGACTGAAATCAATATTGAAATCTAAATTTTGATTACCTGCACTGCCCTGCATTAATTACTATGGGTGCCAGAAATTCCAATGATCATTTTTTAAAAAGATGTTTTCCAAACATTTGCTAGCTTACTCGCTGCGCATACTTTTTGTCCAGGACGGGCTTCTGTAGCGTGTCATTCCAGCAAGGAGCGTGTCTGACGCGCTAAAAACTTTAACTAGCTTTAGCTGGTTGCCTAATGTTTTCGCATACGGGAGATTAAAAAAAATACAGCCAGCCTCGTCTTTGCTGAAGGCAAATGTTTGGGCGCACTATTTATTTTACAATTTGCTGGGTTAGAAGGAGCTTGACATGAAAAATTCAGAGTGTAAAATCTGATGAATGAAAGTCAGCTACTTCAGGACTTTTCACTTGTTACATTTTGAAAATCTTCACCCGTACAGCGCTGTGAAGAATGAAGTCTTTAGATTCGTGGTGCAAAAAATTGAGCACCCCCCCTCGGCACACACACGCAAACCCTGTTCCTTTCTCTATAACAAATGGCCTAAATTACATAATGTGTTTGTAAATGTGATGGGTTCTTGTTATTGTCTTTTAATTCAGGGTTCTATTCCCACTCATTTTTATATTTTTTAAGAGGTCAGACTCAGAGAAGCGTCCACACACACCTGGTTTGAGAGGAAGTGACTGGGGCTGCAAATGAAATTGGTGATTCAGTGATTTTGATCCTCATCTGATTTCTCTGTAACCAAACCAGTTCCAACTCACTCCTTTAGCACATTCATGCCTCACTACATCACAGACACCCAGCAGATCCAGTTGTGTGTTTTATAAACTGGAGTGATGCATGAGAATTGATTTTGAATCGAATCATCACCATCAAGAATTGAATTGTGAGTTGTTGTAAGATTCACATTCCTATTAATTACAACAAGTTTGGAACCTGATGTTAGAGGTTAGTATTTCAATCCACAGTTTCAGGCATCAACATTTTTACAGGTCACATAATTACACTTTTTTAAATAGTGTCATAAATAGTTTTTGTGTATTAAGGAGCGACATCACAACAAAAACCACCAGCTGCAGCAGGTCTGCTTACACAGTTTTATAAGAGAAAGGTTGTTGAAGCTCTCACATTTTGATGGTTGATTCTGATTGTTTTGGTGGTTTTCATGATAGTTGGCTTATTCCTTTGTTTGAATAAATGAATCAATCCTATATGAGTCTTTTACAACGACTCACAGTTTTGCTGCAAAATCCGATGATGTGGTTGAAGAGTGTCTGAACTTATACATGATGAGAACCTTGGCTTTTCTACACACAGGACCTGTTGTGATGATTCCAAATTTACCTGCTCAAGAAGGTTCTTGAAAAGGTGTTTTTGAATCAAATGAATAAAAATTATTATTTTAACCATCCAGCCAACAATAACATGAATCATCTGTTATTTCTCTGATGTAAAAGCAGCTACAACACAAATGTGTGTTTGTCTCCTCCTTGAATCTCCTGGACTCGTCGGGGGGGGCATTACATTCATGGCTGCTCAGCTTAGTGTGTGTGACCCAAACCAAGAGATCGAGAGTGATTTTAACTCCAAATCCTCTGTTGCCTCCCTTTCTCTCTTGCTCACACTTGGTGTTTGTTTAGGAAGGAGGTGTTCAGGTGAAGTGTTACCATGGCAGCTAGACCTCCGGTTGCCAGGCAGCACTTCCTGCTCCTCTCCAGAGTGGGAGGGGCCAGGTATTTTAGGAAATGCTGGTGTGAAGAGGAGGAGGAGGTGGCAGAGAGAGAGAAGAAAAAGAGGTATCGTGAGAGAAATAGGAAAAGAGGGTTTTTTGGATTCTTTGGCGGCATTGAGACACCAAGAATCCAGTGGCGTTTCTTTCTGTGCTGTTTCTAAAAATGCCAAATGTTCTCTTTGTTTTCCTCTAAGCCTGTGCAAGAGTTTATCTGCACTTCATTAGGCTAAGGGAGCAGTCAGCCACCTGGTTAGTCTCTCACAAATAGTTAACCCCTTAATCACCCCCCCACACACACACACACAGTTCAAAGCTTGGTTTAAAACACACACACTCAAAATGACTAATGTGAGTAAATGACCTGTCTTTGTAAAATTCTTATCTGCAAGTTAAACACACTGATTTTTAAATCGCGGGGCTGCATGGGGTTCCGTGTCTTTCCCAGGGACGCTTCAACATATGGAGAGGAAAGCTGGGATTGAACCACCAACCTTCTGATCTTTAGACTGCTTGTCTTCCACTTGAGCAATCCCCAGTTCTTCCCAGCTGGTAGAATTTCTAAAGGTTGTGCGTCACACTGTCAGGTTAATTTGAGTACCAGAACTAGGTTTAGCTGAGTGTTCACATTGTCCAGAAGCTCCAAAATGTCTTTCAGGTTCCAGCTTACATCGCCATTACACATTCTTAGCATTTGTTGTTTACTTTAGCATTTTAAGCTTGTAAATTTTCTTTTTTTGCTTCTCTTTCTTTATTGATTTGATTTGCTGTCTTCTGTCTGCAAACTACTTCAGTAATTCTTTACTGCTTCTGCTGATGTTCAAAATTCTAATGTTTTTACCAGATGTTGGTCTTGTGATCCTCTGTGATCAACTGAAGAAGTCGACACAAAACAGTATATTGAAGCTTCCCCACAATTTGATCCAGGAAGTAGTGACAAAAATATAATAACATCTGATGAGCTGGTACCAGAACCACAACACGGTGCTCATCCACAGAGGCTGCAGAATGAAATCATTGCCCGACACATGAGGCTCCAATCAGCGTTGCTTTGTTTACTGCCATGTCACTTCAGTTCCACAATTCCAACTGCATGTTTTTGGATGCTCACTGAGGCCTCTTGATCTCACAGATCAACTTGAGTGATGTGATTATTAATTGAGCCAAAACAGAGAGTTTGTGTTTATCTCAGAACTATGATCTGTAAAGGACTAGTGGCTCCAAACTGCTGCACTTCACTATTTCTGTTTTCCTTCTGCAGCTTGGAAAATAAATTTGAAGATGGTTAAAAAAAAGATCTAGAATAAATATAAAAAAACACCAACAAAAAGCTGTAAAAATGAATAAAATAGAACTAGTAGAATGTTTGGAGTTAAAGAACATGTCCTGGTCCATAATAACACAGAGGTTCTGCAATTAGTACTGGAGGGCAAGTTAATGTCAAAGTCAGTGACTGAATACAAAGTTTGTTCTTCTGTCTTGTTTGAGTTTAAAAACTGAAAGTTTATCCACATTTTTATGACTGTAAAACTTGCTTGTGCTCTAGTTAACAGATCATCAGGTTTCTTGAACAAATGTAACCAAATATCATTAGGAAAACAGTGGTAATTTATTTATTGTCTAATAAATACAATAAAAATAAACTAGACATGAGATAAAACATATACAAAATACATTGTTTAGAAACTAAACATGAGTACAAGTTAGTTGCCAAATGAACCTGAATAACTTCTAAAAAAAAAAAGATAAGGTTTGCATTACATTTCTGATGACAGGCAGTAGGGGAGGAGCTTAAACATGAAAGTGTGATCAGGATTGTGTCCCTTTCACTTTTTAGCACATGCATTTGCTCAGTTGTTGAAGTGTTATTAAGATGCAGCAGAACTCACTAAAAGGTTAAGAATTGCAGTACAGCGTCGTCTCAGAGTCATTCTGTTGCAGTTAGAGGGCAGCAAACATTGATGAAGACGAAGGCGACATGATGATGCTGATGACAAACATCAGAGATATCGCACTGCATGAGTTGAGAGCATTAAACATCTCTGATAAGAGTTTGGGCTGTGGGTCAGCCGACCTGAGAGCTGGTGTATCAGAGAACTGAGTGGATTTAAATGTGCCTTGAAACATAGTGATGGTGTTGCTGGGGTTGTAAATCTCTGCTAATTTACAACAAACACAGACATAAAGACCATTTGATGTTCATTTAAGACGAGGATGTCGTGGGTATGATGCTTTTTGTTTTTCATTCTGTACGTTTAGTTTTTCTTTCACTATGTTGAGCAGTAGGTGGTGCCAAAGGACCAGGAAACTGGTGGAAGGATCAAGTATCAGGCTGTAACTTGTTTTTCAAGTGTAAACAATAACTAAAAACATAAACAAACCAGAAAAAACTCCATCCAGAATTAGAATCAAACCAGTTCAGGCTGCTGTAACATTGTACACGGGTCTATTTTTGCATTAGATTCATAAATGCGTTTTACACTGGGAAAAGTTAAAGATGGATATTTGGTTGAATTTTATTAATTAAGTATTAATAATCTTGTTAAGAGGAACCAGAGTAATACTGACAGCCCGGTCTTTGATTTACAACCGGGTTCAATCAGATGCAGTTTGCTTTAGTCCCCTTCATACGTGATGCTACACTCACTATATGACCCCATATGACTGGATCTGTGTCAAAATTACATTAAAGCAGAATGAGTCAAGAAGTCTTTGTTTGTGTATTTTACAGGTAAAGTCCACATCGAGAGGAAAGTCTGGTTCATCCACCTGCCTGTTCTTCTGTTCTCCAATTCATGGCCGACTCCGAAGACCCACTTTAACCTAAATGTACGCACGGCCTTCATGAATTCATCCCACCCATCTGGTGAGTCTCTGTCTGGTTGTATGGCGCTTCTCAGCCTGTGGTTCATTACGGAAGAACAAGTCAAACAGCAACCGGTTGCTGATTAGGAGATGCCACTAGTTTGAATCCTTTACCTGTCAGCCTCCAGCTTGAGTCCTTTGTAGGGTTGGTTTATTCTGCGGTGTGGTTATTATTCTGTGCAGCTACCTTCTGCTTGGCAGGCTGGTGGACGGATCTGTCAGAACCCCTTTTTATCTGCAGAAGGTTCGTTTCATCCAGTGTGAAACGCTTCAGTTAGTAAATCTGTTCCCAAATCTTATTTAAGCCACTTATTAAGAAGAAAATTGTTTGACATTTTTTAAAGTTTCTGTGCTGCAAAAAAAAAAAGGTAATACCATATATTTCATTCCAACATACAATAGTCAGTGAAAGTTGTGGTTGCTTTCTCTCTGCAGCCAGAGCTGCCCCGTCATTGTGTCATTACATTCTGCTGAAGCCTGTTAATGAGAAATTTGGTCTGCTGTACCTCTTGAACTCCTGCTGCCCTGAACATGAAGGTCAGTGATCCTCAAGAACCGGGGTTGTGTCCACTTAAAATGTGAGATTGAAAGACTGAAGATGGAGAGACATAACTCAAAGATACGGATAAAAGTGCTTAGTCATGCTTGACCAGTTCTGTATTAAAACACATGTATGTTGAAATTGAGTTGGACCAATTTTTAAGCTGTAACAGCTTGTGTTCTTCTTTCTTCAAGCGTTTGGAGTGTTTCTGTGTTTGTGTTCATTCAGTCTGTAGAGGAGATCAAGCACTGATGATGGACAAAAAGGTCTCAGATTCTGTTCTAGTCCATCTCAGTGATGGTTGATGGGGTTGAGTTCAGGACTCTGTGTGGATCCAGTCAAGTTATTTCTTTCTAGTATTTTATATTTATATATTTTTAGTATTTTACATGTTAAAAAAAAAGATAAATATTAAATTGGGATATAAAAGTGTGATTTAATTTGACACCTGTTGAGACCATGAACGTGTAGCTGTTGGTGCCAGTTGGGCTGATGGGATCATTTCAGAAACTGCTGATCAGCTGGGACTTTCCCAGAGCAGGGTCTGATAAAAGAAAACATCCAGGGAGTAGATGTTGTGTGGACCAAAATGCCTTGTTGATATCTGAAGTCAGAGGAGACTGGGCAGACTGGTTTGAGATGATAAAAAGGCAACAACAGCTCAAAAAAACACTCACTCCTACAAACAAGAACACCATGTCTGAACACATTTCAAACCTTCAAGCAGCAGAAGAACATACCAGGTTTCACTCCTGTCAGACAGAAATAAAGGAATTTTTAGGTCAGACGAGTCTCGATTTAGCTGCAGTTTTCCCAACGTGGCGTATACAACATGAAAACATGGATCCAACCTGCCTTGTATCAGTTGTTCAGGTTGGTGGTGGTGGTATAATGGTGGGGGATATTTTCTCAGCACACTGTTCCTCTTAGGAACTGAGCCTTGTTTAAAGTGTATCTAATAAGATTTTGACAAAATATGATATTCTTGCGAGTTTCTAATTTACTGCCCCTGGCTGACCGTGGCCATCTCACCATTAGCTGCATTACACAAAGCGAACACAGACTATGAACACGCCAAGGAGCCGATAGGAGGAGATTTAAATGAGAAGGATAGTGTGTAAGCTCTGATCAGAGAACGATCAGATCACCCAGACTTTTAAATAAAAGTCTGTTTTCGTCATCACTGATTAAGTCTGAACATCATCTGAATAATGTTTCACAGGTGGATCATCCAGATTCTAAACACTAAGGGCCTGATTTATCAATATTTCAAGTAAAGAGCGCAAAATTGCATGTTCCGCAAAAATTTTGCGCCAAGGGCGTGTTCCTGATTTGCAGGTAATCTACTAAGATTGATTGCGCAATTGATAACAGGCCTAAGAAGCAATATTTAAATGAGGAGTTTGACTGCGTTATTCTCTTGTGGGCGCAAGAAAGGTGCAAACGGAAAATGACATTCGAGCCATTGGAGCTTCAAATATGAGCGGAAGATGCAAAAAAATATATTGTTGAGCTGCAGCAAAGACATCTTCAGGCTCTGCTCTGTGACGTTGTGGAATGTTGTGCAACACACAGCAAACAACAGTGATCAAGGCGACCTTGGCTGGTGCGTAAAGTTCCCCTCCTGCGCAGTCCAAACACTGACACCTGCTTTTCAGGATGCGGTGCGCTCCACAATATTTCTAGTGCGTATGTGGGCCACATTATATCCATGTTCCCCGCGCCATCACCTTAAAGAGGCCATTTTATACACATTTCAGGACTTTGTGGTTATTTCTTAAGTATTAACCAGTAATATGAAACATTTTATATCTAAAAAACGTCAGGAAACACTGATTAACAGACCTTTCAATCTGTCTGAGTGAAGATTCCGGTGGTTCCGGCTCCTTCCGTCTGCTTTGGATGTTTCATCACAGCTCGTTCATATTCATTGTTCGAATTTGCTGGACTCTGATTGGCTAACAAACTAGCCTATGAGAGCAAAGAATACTGATCACCCGATCACGTCACAACGTGGCCGATGGTTTTTCCACTTATCTTTTCACCTCAGCTTGTAGAGTACAGACCTCAGCCAAACACCTCAGTTCACCCCATAATGTGATTTACACAAAAAATTAACCTGCATTTTATTTACCAAGCGCTAAGACCAGTTATTATAGAGTTACATGCAGATATAATAAAACAGTCCAATCTGACAAAAATGAATCTTTAAAAAAATGAATAATTCAGATGGTGATGCAGATCCCACCTAAAATCTAATCACATCTTCCTTATGTCATTTCTGACCTTTCCTCAAAAGTTCATCAAAATCCATCCATAAGTTTTTAATTATCCTGCTAACTAACAAAACCTGGTTAAAACATTACCTGCTGGCGGAGGTGAAAAACATTTATATTAATACTACATGAAAAAATATATTCTTTGAATCCAATTGAAGCCTTTTAAAACTACTTTTTATTCTTTCATTTTTTGTGATAGATACCCTTTAAACCTCACAGCCTTCCTGAATATTGTTGATCATATCCATCCAGCACTATACAGCACTTTGGTTGGCGTTGTCGCCGTTTAAATGTGCTTTAGAAATAAAGTTTATGACGATGATGATCCATTTCTGACCTCATTGTTCCATCATCTGCTGGCTGCTTCTATCAAGATGACGCACCATGTCACAAAGCTTAGATCATCTCAAGTTATTTATTAAACATTTCAATGAGTTCTCTATAGTCCCGTGACCTCCATGGTCCCCAGATCTCAGTCGGGATGTGGTAGAACAGGAGACTCACATCCCAGCTGTGCAGCTGACAAACCTGCAGCCGCTGTAACACTCAAGGACTCAAATCTCCCGTATCTAATTCTATATGTATATGTTGATAGTTTTGGTCTAGAGTAAAGACACACCTGGAAGCCCTCCTTGGTAGTTTTGACACCTTGGGATCAGTGACTAGTCGCCTGAGTGTAATTTGGTTGTCATGGTTACATTTTGTGTACACACAAACGCACACAGACAGCAGTGTGACTCCAGGGGTTGAGGCGCCTCAAATAGAAGCGCAGAGATGAGTCATCCACTGAGCTTCTGCAGTACACACACCCACCCACCCCCACACACACACACACACACACACATGTCCACATCTTCAGCAGATGTATTTAGTATTTCAGACCATACAGATGTGAGACTTAGTGCCTTGTTGGTAGCAGCTATTTTTACTATCAAAATGGTTAAAAAAACTTATAATCAGATAACACACACAGAGATGAGTACATAAATAAGTAAACATAGTGCTGGGTAATAAAAATGCAACGCAGCAGCACAAGTCTGTATACAGCAATCCAGGACACTATAAATTGCTCTCTGCAGTTGGGATTTTTTTTTTTCCTGTTTCTGTGAATTTAATTACCGCATGTGAGTCACGCTGAAGCAGTGATCCTGCCGAGGTGAGGATGCTGTGTCAAATTAAGGTGATGAGGAGGAGGTGAGATGATAATAAATAAATAAATAAATTATGCAAAGAAACATCATCATTACAATTTCTAGAATGATAGCTGTCAGGGAAAACAACAACCAGTTCAGTGATGAAGAGCTGTCAAATGCAAAAAAAAAAAAAATGCATTTGAGTTGAGAGATTTTACTGGGAACACGAAAGTATCTGTTTAGTTCACTTTGTTCCGATCCTGTTGTTTGCATTCTGGATTTATCAGCAGCCAGAGACATTTCATATACTCTGTTCTAACACCGGAACCTCATTCTGTAAGCACAGCCTCACTTTGGACTGAACTGCTGAACGGAACATACAAAAACTAAAAATAGCAGCAAGTGGTTTTAATTAATAATAAATCCACACTGTTAGCAAACAGAGCTCTGCAGCTTTTAGTCCAAATGTGACTTTGTTTTCAATTTGTGTAATAATTCTTATCTGTGAAATACAAAATTTGGAAGGGTTTAATCGGGTAACTTTGTGTCAAAATGCCATAAAAATATAGAAAAATGTTACCACTGTTTTGCTGCAGCATTTAGCTGCTTCTCAAGTTCATTATCACTCACTCTGTCAAAATGCAACATTTCTTTTCTTGTTAACATAATCTTTTGTTGAGGTATGTATATTAGTGTTAGTGGTGTAAAAACGAGTAAGAAATTTCACAGAATCTCAAAAGTGATCTGGACACTCATGATAAAACTCATGACCAATAATCCATTCTTTATGTCGTAGAGAGAAAATGTCAAATGACCTACCCAAACTTTTTTCACAAACATTTAAACTTGTCACAATGCTAATATATTTAGATACTGATACTACATAAAGTTAGCATCAAAACA
Organism: Pachypanchax playfairii; assembly: GCA_006937955.1. NCBI lineage: Eukaryota > Metazoa > Chordata > Actinopteri > Cyprinodontiformes > Aplocheilidae > Pachypanchax > Pachypanchax playfairii. Next base: position 1,096,270 of record SSNP01000018.1, on the reverse strand, counting down.
AATTATAATTTGATGAACATTAAACAATCTGCAAAATTGTAGCAGACTAACTTTTACGGTCACAATTCAGTTTGATTCAATTTTAGGGTAACAATTCGATTCAGAATTGATTATCGATACAGATACTTACCCCTCCTTTCCATCCGACGCTTAATGGGCGCGTAACGTCAGTTAGGAGTTATACGCGGCTGATAGCCGCCTTTAAAGTCAGTGAGATGGGTGCGCAAAGCAACGCAAATTGGACGCGTCTCAGAAGCGTAGTGTCGTGGCCTTTACCCTTTAGTTCTATTTTTTACGCGGTACGCTTCTAAAACGCGTCAAGCTCAGCAGTTTAGTTTGGACCAGACAGGAAATCAGGCATTCGTGAAAAGTAAGATACCCGGAAGTTTCAAAATAAAAAGGACACAGATTTCCGTTTGCTTGACTATGAAAAACTACCTTACCTGTGACGGGTTGGAAGTCCGTAGATGGTGTAAAAATAAACCGCATACCTTCTCGATACATGTTGTCGTCTGTCTCCCTGCTTGTTGTTGTGTGTACTGATGAAATCACGCGTGATTTAGCAATTTTCTGGAAGTTTAGTGTAGTTGTTGAATGTTCGCTGGTCAGTTGTTGGTAGCAGCCAACGCTGCTCCACTTCTTTTAACTCTGGATGAGGGTGGAAGAAGTTAGCTCGGGCATTCAAAGTGTTTCTGCATTACTTGACTTTCATATACACACTGAATTTGTCGTGTCAGTCACCTTCTTGAAAACATAATGTATGATCAATCCAGGAGATTTGTGAAGATCAACCTGAATTCTCACAGCCATGTCTTTAGATCTACATTAAAACATGTGACAGCAGAGCCACAGGTTGTAGTGCAGTAGCATGATAACATGAGGAGTGATGGCGGTCCTGGATATGAACCGGATGAGCTCCGCCAAAAGAAACTCAAGATCAGAAGATGAGTCCACAGTCTCTGCCCACAGTATTTGATTGATAGATGATCTTTGACAAGTGCTGTCACTGTGTATGACAGCACTGAATGCAACCCACCTCCCACTTCATCCTTACCCCCTCCACTTTATCCCAGAACTGTGTGCACTCCTTTCTGCTCAGCTCTCTCCTTCTATTTTTATCTTTAGCTCCTCCTCCATACTAGCAGGCTATTTTCAGGCTCAATCCCTCCATCAAGACCCATTTCCTGGGTTTCTCTTCTCTCCCCCTTTCTTGTCTATGCTTGTTCTTCTCTTCTCCTGTTTTTACAAGTCTTGTCCTCTTTTCTCCTGAAAGAAAAGTAACATGTAGAAAAGACAGCAGTGAATCAGGAGAAGAGGGAAGGATGTAAAGGTGTGTCCTTGCTCCCTCTCTGTGTGTGTTTTGACCCTTGCTGAAATGAAATGAGCTCTTGTTGATTTTCCTCTCCATCGTCTAACTTCCTTCCCACCCAGTGATCTACATGCAGCTTCTCTCTCTCTCTCAGCCTCCTCCCTCCCTCCTGTCTCTCCGTTCATTCAGCAGCTCAGAGCGTCACAGACACACACCCGCGTACACGCCAGCAACTCTCAGACGGTCAATGTCAGTCGTCTGACCAGCAGCGGTCTCTGTCTGCTGCACAGAGCTTCACTCTTTTGGTGTGTTTTCTGGAGACGCCTGAGACTTTTATCCCTGCCGTTCCACATTCCGTAAGGATTCAATATTTGTCACTCCCGCCTTGCTATTCTTCTCTCCTTCCTCCTCTTTCCCTCTCCCTGTCATTCTCTCAGCGCTTCATTCTAATTTTGGAAACATGGAACCTCGGGGAGCACTCTCCCAAAGCTATTTATGTCCTTGTCTCTCCTCCTCCCGGTCCCCCTCCTCCTTTTCTCTTCTCCTTGTTGTTGGCCAGAAGGAGAACAGCAAGAGGATCCTTTGATGCACTCGAGCTGAGGGAATTTGGCTTTTCCTTCATCCCTCTGTTTTTGTTTTTGATTACGGCAACTCTCCAGCTGATGAAGTCACTCGCTGTTACAGACTGTTTAAAGTAACCAAATTCAGGTGACTCCTCTTTGGTTGCAGTTTTGCTTTTTTTCTGTTTGCTTGGAAAGGACCTTGAAAGGATCCACTGCACCAGAAGAACCAAACTTTCCTGTTTTATCTCTCAAAATACCAGCTGCAGTCACTATTTCAGGAACAAGGAGAGTGCATGCACCAGGACTCTGATCTACGCAAGCCTGTATTTTCCTCATTTACTTGGACTCAATCCCTCAATCCCATTGCAGAGACTTTCTGGAACTGGGAGCTACAATGACGTAGAGGAGGATTTTACTCAAGGTGATCGTAACTGGTCAGCGCAACTTGGACTGAACAGCCAAAGACTGCAAAAGCTCCAGGAATTCACAACAAATGCACTCATGTTTTTTAAATGGCATTTTCAGACGAATTCATTGTTAAAAAAGACATTTTGCAGCTGAAAGACAGAAACTTCACATGTGTCACCTTAACAAATTCATTATTTTTAAAAACCAGAGTTAAATGTTTCCTCCTCGTTTTACTCAACTGAAGGCCTTAACGAGTCGATCTGGTATTTGAAGAAAAACTGACGCAAAAACGCGTATTTTAAACAAACTTGAGCACCGGCTTTTGTCCTGGCATGCTGTTACATCCCACGGTGTCAGGACTGTGCGCCATGTTGCAAACCATCTATGAGACTGAGTCGTGTTTTTCCTCTACCAGCACAGAACACCATCATCGGCCTCTGGAGCTCCTGAGTGGCAGCAGGGGCTTCAGCGCTGCCATGCCCACCGCTGGTGAGTCATCTCTGGGAAAGCAGAGGTGGGGCTGAGTGGGAGGCTGTGGCTTGATGGAATTAATTAATCAGTTGAATAGCACTTTTTTTTTTGCTGTGTATGTGTTTTGAGAGTGCTCAGATTTGTTGTTGATGGAACAGGATATAAGCCTGTATGTGGTTGGTGTGAGAGTAAATAGGAGATTTGAGGGGGCACAGTTTGGGGGAGGAGAGCTGTTAGGTAAAGTTACGGTTCTGGTGCATTCCAGTGTAATGAAAAGAATTTAATGAATTTAAAAGAAAGTAATGTAATTTGGACAATTTATCAGCATGAACAGCTGCCACGTTATCTCCTGCTGTGTCATAAATGTGTTTTTTAGACTGATGTTCTTGTAATGATCATCATCTCCCTAAATTTACACTTTCATCATTTCATGCTGATCCATAGTTTAGAAAACCTACACACTTTAATAGTTCTTATATAAATAAATCAATCACTTCTTTTTTTCAGAAACTTTCCTGCAATTTATGAAACAGGCTTTGAGGCAGACAACACCTTCTTCTTGTTCTCATCTCAATTTAAATTTGATAAGAAGTCTAAAGACATCTTTAGAGTTTTAAATGAATAAAAACACAGTTCTAAAAACAACGTTACACGGTGAAATCCTGACTTACCAGCAGTTAAAGGTGTTCCTGTATACATGAGTGTCATTACAGCTCTGTGTTAAAGGTTAATAAGAATTTACAAACTACTCCCAGTTTATTCAGAGTAACTTTTTTGTGAACAGAGCAGAATTGAACTAAATAAAATAATAATAATTAATGATCATTTTTAAAATCGAGAACAACGGTGACTGCAGTGATGCAGAGTTTGGTTTTCCTTCATAACATTATTGCTTCTCTACAACCTTTATACTTAGCTGTCCTCAGACACAGTTTTTATTTTGGTTTAGTTGTTTTTACACATTTTTTGACTTCAGACATGAAAATTAATATAATATCTTGATCTGCACCCTGAGAATCCTTTTTTATGTGAAATGTGTAAAAGATAATGTTGTTGGACTTAATGATGGATAACTGTTGTGATTAATTAGGTCATGCCAGAAAAAATTATCCTGCAATGTTGCTTCAAAAATAGTTGATTTTTACATTATATTTGAACTGAATCAAAAACTTATGATTCAGTGAATAAATTATTAACCCTTTAGGTGCCAGAGCTTCCTCAGAAGGATCATATTTCTTATTAACGTGTTGTCATAGGGATGTAGCTTTAAAAGCACAAGCAATGGATGGATACTACTAAATTCATGTTATGTGACTTTTAAAAGTGTTTGTAGCTATTTACATTAAAAATTCTTTAAATCACAATCAAGCCATTGAAATGGCTAAATATATCTAAATAAAGTGTTAAAAGTTATTCTCAGAACTCTGAGCAAAACCACGTTATTTGATAACGATTTATGCTTTTTCTAATTTTATTTACATAAAATCTTTCACTAAATTGCATATCACAACAGTTCTGAACAAAATTTAGTATATGTAACTGTTTCCACCTGTCCCTGAAGGTCCAGGTGACAGATTATAGTTTTTTATTGTTTTTATCTAAAAGTGAAAAGGAAAAGACTTGACTTCTCTCACTCGCAATTGTAAAATATACTCTCTTTACCAGCATACTAACCATACCTGTGCATTACTACCACCTAGTGGTGGCAGGTAGAAAGAACATGTGCTATTACAGGTACAAACTAGTTGCAATTCTGCAACTTTGGCACCTGAAGTGTTAATAGAGTGACATGTTTCAGTTTTATAGGTAACGTTTTTAATCAGTAATTCCCTAACGATGTTTATAAAAGTGTGCTGGATTGAAATGAGCAGTTTTTAAAGGATTTATAAAAAATATGTGAAGAAAATCACTTCATTAGATCGATTAAAAAATCCAAGGTTTTTTTTTTAATCTGTCAAAGGCCATTTATCTACAGTCACCCGGTGGCCTAGCTGCTGAAATGGCCCGCTGGTGACTGGGTCAGGTGCAGCTTGATTCTTCTTATTCTAAATAAACAATCCGTCGTGTGGGCCGCGGCTCATTAGACCATCTGCCCCGATGACGCTCACTAAGATGCAGCAGGGGAGCACAATAACCCCTCCCCCTCTCTCCACATCCTTTACTCTAAAATGCAGGGAGATGGCCCGGGAAAGAGGAAAGATGGAGTGGATCAAACTTCAGTAAAGTTAGCGGAAAGTTGCTTTTACGGAACCGACACCTCAGTGCGATCACAGCGAGGTAGACTGCGAGTTATAATCGTATTTTCTTCTAAACGAGTCGTCCTCCGACCTGGGAGACTTTCATCAGTCTACATGCAGTCTGCTGCTGCACGAAGGCACAGGGACCGTCTACAAATTACAACGCCGAATAAATTTGACAGAGAAATATTCAATTGCTTCATCTAGGACAGGTGTAGCGTCAATAAAATTATTAACATTTTTTATACTAGATTTCTTGGATTAGAAATAGATGTTTTTATTTTTTTAACAGCATTAAATAACTCCATCTTTAATAAAATCAAATTTTAAGGTGTATGGTTGTAAAAAAGCCATTATGAATAAAAGTTTGCTCTATCAGCTACATACATTGATTTGGATTAAGGGCTATTTTCAATCCAATGACGTTTTATTATTAAAATGGGTCAAAAATATACCATTGCATGTTGTAGTACCACACAAGACACAGTACACATAACCATCTTCCCTTGATCTTACTACAGCTCATATTTTGGGAAAATAGGCTTTAATTTAATTTTAGGGTTTTTTCATCATGTAATACCGCATTGTAGTATTAGTCTCAGGTTTACGTGAACGATGGTGGGACCTATTTTATTTAATCTACTACTAAACTGATTAATGTGTAGGCTGCACATTTACCAGTTTAGTAGTTAAATAGAATTTCAGTTTATGTGATTTGAGCAGGTTATTACAGGAGAACAAATATTTATTTCATAGAGGAAAGAAACAGAAAAGCTGTGTGTGGATGCATGTGTTAGGGTTCTCTTACATCAATAGGCATACAACCAAACTCAGTCTTGGCATTTTGCAATAATTGGATGGTGGTGGCCTGGGATGATATCAAAATTCCCGGCCTAAATTATTGTCTCAGTCCGCCCCTGGTCACCAGTTATTGTTTATTCCTTTATTTTAAATTTATTTTGATCTTCAGTAACATCCTGGGAGATTAGCTTAATGTGGCTCGTCTAACAGATTGTTCTATCTGCTCAACAGGTAGCACATTTACAGCTTTTATGATTTAAACTGCTGCCTGCTGCAGATGGAAACAAGATAAAAATAGACTTCAGTTATATAGGGGTTTTTAAAAAAGTTTATTCTCGTCTGACCACATGGTGCACTTTACTGTACAAGTCACATTTACTTAGTCACACGAGTTTTACTATCTCTGTTTTTCAGGCTGCACCGATTTTCTTGGCAGATTCTTGATCCCCAATTTTTGTACAGCTCGGATCTGATGCTCCTTATTTCTGCCAAATTCTTAATTTCTTTGTCATGATACAGTTAGGAACTAGAAGAAAAATACAAATTTTGGATTGTTGGATTGTCCGTTCACAGACAAAGCAAACTGAAGATTGTCCGCTTCTGCCACAGAATTTGTGTATCTCTACTTATTTCATATAAATTTCATATAAATAACACTGTGATGAGCGCATGTTTTGAGCACGTTGTGGGGTTCAGCATTCTGACAAACACGAGACCTAGATGATGCATATTCAACTAGAAGAATAAAAACCAGATTATTGAGCTGAAAGACTAAAAAAAAACCTCAATGTTGAAAGGGCATGGACGATCTGGTTCTGCTCTGAAAACAAGCGTGCACACTTTATATTTGATATCCCTCCCAGACTAATATAAGAAATGTAACCACAATTGTAATAAATTGAACAGATGTTTACAAAAATCTTATCCAGCTGTAACCTAATAGACAACAACCACAGTGACACAGTCCATAATACTCAACCCACCCTCGCTTCTATAGCAACACCACATGTGACTCCTGTTTCTCTTTTAGCTTCTAATTTCTATAAAGTACAGCCATTTGACTATTTTTACCCCTCGCTCTCTCTGGCTTTTCTCCATTATTCCTTCTTTAGTTAAGTGTTTTGCAGCGTTGACGTCATGGTGCCTATTTAGTAAAGAAAAAAAGAGAGTAAATTAAAACACAAATGTTGGTTTCCAGAAATGCTTCCTGCCAACAGCAACATTATCAGTGTGAAATCAGAGAAACAAAGAGGGTAAAGATGAAGGAAGATTGCTCCTTTTAGACATGCACTCCTTTCTATTAACCTGACAGTCTGAACATGTTGGTTTCATGTCTGATTGAGCGTTCGATGACTTCTCAGTAAAAGTAGTGATAGCCTGCTCGGCGTCTAGTTAATTCTTTGAATTTGAAAGGTGCAAACCTGAAATACAAATAGACAAGAAGGAGTGGATCTTATCTTCTAAAATCCTTTAAAAAATTCTATCCATCTTCATGGACAACTTTAGGAGCTACAGGTTCGGGAGATAAACCCAGACATGCCTCTCCTCAGTGACAGTTTCCAGCTCCTCCTGGGAGATCCTCAGATGGTCCCAGTTCAGAGAGGATATATAGTACCACTAGGGAGTTTTGGATCTGTTTGGGGGGGATATGCCTGGAAAACCTCCATAGGTAGGCGACCAGGAGACATCCTAACCAAATGTACCTGTATGAATCACCTCAGCTAACTCCTTTCAATGAGGAGGAGCAGCGGCTCTACTTCTAGCTCCTCCAAGATGATGCACCTCCTCACCTGATCTCTAAGGCTGAACCTGGCCACCCTACATGAAGCTTATTTCAGCTACTTGTATCTGGGATCTTGTTCTTTCAATCTGGATCTAGATCTCGTGACCATGGTTTAGGTTCGGACATAGACAAACCATTAAATTGAGAGCTTTGCCTTCCAGCTCAGCTCCTTCTTCACCACAACAGGTCAAAGCAATGTCCTCATTACTCCAGATTAAGCCCGAATCTGTTGGTCCATCTCCTGCTCCATCTTGCTGTCACACGTGAACAAGACACCCAGATACTTAAACTCCTCCACTTGATAGGGCGGCCATATCCTAATGGGGAAGGAGATCATCTTCTGATTGAGAGGTTGGGGTTTGATCCCAGGTCCCAGCTGGCTAAGTGTCCTTGGGCAAGATACTGAACCATACATGTCAACTTTCCCGCGAGACTCCTGAATTTTAGTGCCCCTCCTGAAAATCTCCCGGAGCTGCCTTTCTCCCAAATTTCTCCCAATTTCTGACTCTTTCCGTTGTGCGTTGTTCCCGACCGGCTATTAATAGCGATAACACCTTGTCATGTCTTACAAGCACTGATTACATGCTGCAAACACTTCAACGCGACTATCAACCTGCCCCACTCCGACACTACTAGCAGATCCCCCCTCCCCGTTCCACTCCGACACTACCAGCAACCAGCCCACCCCCACAAAACTAAAGGGGGTGGTCCACTTTTTTCTGATAGAAGAAAATACAAAATATAATCTTCACACTTTTCTTTCCATCACATCACTAACAGTTGACTGAAATATTTAGAAGCCAGGAAATTTGATGAATAAACTTATTACACAAGTGGCATCCTGTCATGGTACCTCCATGGAATTCACTGAGTTCCTGAACTCAACACATTCTTTCACAATGTTTGTAGAAACAGTGTGTATGTCAGAGAGCGTAGTTTTATTCACTAGTGGCAATGGAAGTGATTAAAACACCTGAATTTAATGATCTGGAGGAGAGAGTTTACATCTGCTGTCAGTGATTCCCAAATGTTATTCCTGAACTACCCACTTGTGCATTGGTGCATAACCACAAAAACAATTCAGTCAATATTTTGTTTGTAAAATCTTTTCCTAAAGTCCTAACAGTCACCTGGATGTTTTTGACAGTCTGTCACAGCTTTTATTTTTATATTTCCAAGTTGATAAAGTCTCCAACTGAGCATAAATTTAATAGAGCTGATTGGCAGAATTATCTGAAACTCTTTGTTTGGCCAAAACTTTTTGTCTTTTTTCCCTCTCTTTTTGATATTTAATCAGTTTGAAGGCATACCTTGATGCCTGTAAGTAGACCTTGCAACTGTAAGTAGACCAGATTAAGGTGTCAAGGCACATACGGGACATAAGAAATTTTTAAGGCCAACAGTGTCACAATTCTAGTCTGTCCAGGACGCCATGTGCATTTGTTTGTCTCGTTGTAAAAGCTGTTTGTCTCAGCAGTGAATGTTGCTTTAATCAGAAATCAATCAGTCAGTATTGGAAGTGGTTTTTGATGCTGTTGTGTTGAGCTACAGTGCTGTAAAAAAAACATTTTGCAGATTTCTTCCATTTTTGCTTTTTTTTCCCACTTAAATGTTTCTGATCAGCTATTAAATATGAAAAGCAGATAACCTCTGAATTTTTTCCCTTAATAAATTGTTTAAAAAACTGTGTTTTGTATTAAGATTTGTTTACCGATCAGAAAGTGTGAAGAAAAAGCCAAAAAAAGGGAAATCCATAATTGTGCAATTTCTTTTTCACAGCACTATAATTCTGTTTCAAAACAGATACAGAAGCATTTTTGCTTGTTTTCTCTTTGATATAGCCCCAAGATTTATTTTCTCTCCCACATTTTTTTCCATCACAGATAATATTAAAAAATATCTTTGTGAAACATGACGGCTGCCGAGCAGGATGGAGTCACATGGTTTAAATGAAGCGTTGACTCAAAGATTCACGTCTTTCTGTTTATATCAAGCTGATTCAAGATGAAAGACATCTTTAAGCACTTATAAAACTTGTTATCAAGTTATTCTAGTTACCCAGTTATTGCTTTGTTTTCACTGAGCCATGCATTTCCATAACTAGCTGTGATAAGTTTTGACCTCCAGGTGACAGATCTTTGGATATTTGGATATAATCTGGATAAATTTAAAGCAGCCACTTGAGAAATTCCGATACAAGGCAGAAAGTTGGGATTTTCCCTTTTGATGGATTTTAGTGCACAGTTGCTGCATTCCAGTGCTATAGTTGGTGCTTGGCGGTATTTTTCCATTTTTAAGCAACTTTAATTTATTTATGATTTGAAATAGTAACTGTATTCTTCATGGCCTTATGCAGAGCACTTGGACGCTGCATGGCAAACATTTGACTCCTTTTATAGAACGCAGCTTCTTATTTTGTCTAATTCCAGGTATTTTGATAAATGTAGTGTGATAAATTTCCAGTGTTTTAAAGATTGTTTTTTTATTTTCCTTCTACAAGTGATTCAATCAAATATTTTGATTTGTTTAAAAATGGAACCTGGCTGCTGAATATGAGCTGCAGTTCTATTCATAACTTAGTCACTATGTTAAAAAGTTTGATTGTGCCACATTAGGTCTGCAGATTCTAAAGTCTCCAAATTTCAAAGCCAAGTCTGCTCATGTCTGTTCAGACACACAGGCTGCACATCATACTGTTACTGCTGGCACACGAATTAATGTGTGTGAATATGGTGAGAAGCGGTAAATTACAACCGATAGGATTTACTGAAACGTTGCTTCAGTTTTGCTTCTTTTTCAGACTGTATGTTAGTGTGTGTGTGTGTGTGTTTACCAGACTATAAATGTCCTCAGTTTGACGTCAGACGCTTGCTGCTGTGGAATGCTGCTCTCTTGCCAAAAGGACTGTTGTACACACACTTACAGAGCAGTCTCTCACGTACACACATACACACACATAGACAGTGTGTGGTCGTGGAAGAGGAGACACGTGCGTCACAGTGAAGCGCCAGGATATTTGTTAAGGTAATTTAAATGCAAGTTGCTGCACACATACACACAAACACATGGCCTTCTTTATTCAGGACTCTCACTTTCTAAACATTTTCTTTGAGCAGCCACTTCAACTCCGTTAGGTAAACCGTCAAAAAACAGTTTCCCCAAAGCCAAACTCCTGCTCTACATGTTTGTATTTAAAAAAAAAAAAACATCTGTGGGGTTTAGGGAATAGAACAAGTTTGATATTCACTGTAGATTCAGTGCTTACTTATCTCTACTTGTGTCACAGTTTGTGGCCAAACTCTTTCCAATCCTTCTGGACAAAGCTAACCGGCTTGACCTCACTGTGGCTGTTAGTATTTGATTAGATTAGAAGCCTTGTGGGATGCAGAACTAGAGCGTGTCTACTAAAGAAGGGCAGGTAACCAATCAGAGCACCTTACAAAGGTCAGATTTCACTGTAAGGAAGTCCTAATTGAATTTACCTCCTGAGCAGCAGGTAGGAAATATCCTGACATCTCACCCTTTGGTAGCCTGTGTCGATTTCTTGGAAAGAGTCTAATCCCAGTTGGGGTCAACTGAGGCCAGGAGTGTTATAGTCAGGATTTCTGCTCTGCTCAAGGGCACTTTAAAGGCATACTACTTAGAAAATAATGGAAATAATAGCTTTTATTTCCAGCACCAGGTGACAGTAGTGAGCTAAATAACAACCCTGTCACTTCCACTAACCAGCAGAGATGACTAATATTCCTCACTCCAAGTTGCATTTATTAGCCAACAAAAACGGTTCCTGTAGGCTGAAACCGAACCATGACTACAGAACAGTTCAGTCACTGAACCAGCACCGGATATTCTGCTCTTCTTTCTTCTCTCGCACACACGTGTCTCCTTTCATCCTCTCTCTCACCACCAGAACTCATTGCCGACACAAAAAACCGTCCACGATTTATCACCAGAACAAACCAGCAGTGAACATTTTGCAACAGTAAACAGACAAACATATCTGTAATAATATTTGTGGCAATCAAAAGAAAAAAAAAAGTCAAACGAGTCGAGAAATGCTGCAATGAAAACAAGCAGTTCAGGTAAACAGTGCAATTGAATCGAACTGTCTCAAAAACTAGTAAGTAAGAAACACGCAGTTAAACTGGTTGTTTTGGAATGAGACCGTCTGATTGGTTTATTGGTTTGCATATTAAAATAATCCTTTTTTATTCTAGTAGAAGCTAACTCAAGCATGATACTTCTTCTTGAACTGCAGAGTAGGAGCTTGGCTAAAAACTGGTATACTGGGAAAAAGTACTGCAAGTTATCCAGCTCGACAAAAAGATTTTAAAAAATCAATAACTTTTTTAAATTAAAATAAATCACATGTGAAACTATGGCAAACAACATGTTGTTTAGCTCTCTAGTTATGGTATTACTTTATCGTTAAAAAGCATAATAGTGAAAATTCTACATATTCTGCCTTTAACAGTAGCTAATAGAAAGAAGGTGTTGGAACCCTTCTCTGACACAGGTCTGTCAAAATAAAAGCATCTGTAAGGTCACATGTTCTGCATCAGTTATGCTCAAAATGTCTGTAAGGGAATGCTTAAATATATTTTGGTCACTGTCAAGTAAATACGTTTCCATCCTGGCAGCCAATCACAGCAGATGTGTTTTCTGACACACGGTACTGGTCAGAACTCTAGACTTTACTACGTGATGAGTTCCTTCATCTGTCATTTCAAAAACATGCCTGGGCTCTGGTGCCTGGAGCAGGAAATCAATATCAGTCCGTTACGGTCATCAACCTGAGAGCGCAACAAAAAACAGGTGTCACCAAAGGACAACAACAGAGCGGAAACATTTATCCTTAAAATACAACTTATTTGCTGGCAGTTTTTAGTGATTTTTTTCATGTCTGTTTTCTGTAACTGCAGCCAGTGTGGTGATTCCTGTCTATTTACAGCACATGTAAACATATTCCTCTGTGTCCTTCAGTTTAACTGAGCTGAATATAGGCCAGCGTAATGCCAAGGTAATGCTACGTGCTAGCGCTAACCATTGCTAGGCTAATGTTAGGTTCACAGATATTTTTAGGGGGTAGGACATTGTGTCCCTGACTTTCAACAACACCAATACTTGTCTGAATGAAATGGAAGCTGACTGGACACAGCGCGCGCGTGTCCAGTGAGTGATGTAATAATCTGCTGTGACCCTGAGAACACTTTCCAGACTAATCAATCACCCTTTTTTTTTCTTTCTCTCTCCTGTAGTAGTGGAGGTGAAGAGCAGCCTCCCGTCGGGCATGCAGAGCCCAGCAGGAACACCGAGTGAGCAGAGAGGAGGGGGCGGAGAAGGTGGGGGTTTATCTAAACTCAGGAGCCAAAATACCTGCTGCATGCAGCTGCAAATCTCTGTATATAAGCATAATATATGCATCATAGCATAATCATTGCAATAATTATCAGAAGGATTTGCACCTAATGTATTGGTTATTGGAAAAAATAAAAATACTGGTGAGATGCAAAAATTCAAAATATAAAAAAACTGATATGTAAAATAAAAACAATGACATTATATGGATTCTTTATGCTTTTAAGTTACCAGAAGCCTCTCAAACCACATTTGCTTTTATAAAATTCAGACAGAAAGATTCACTACAAGAACCTGGCTTTTGCTTTATTTCCAGGTGGTGGTCCTGGAGAAGGTCCAGGGGGAGGTGGAGGCCCAGTGGACCTGAGAACAGAGCCCAGGATGGGGTCTGTGTCCAGCAGTTCAGCCGTAGATACAGCCCTGAGAGAACAGCAGCTTCAGCAGGAACTCGTTCTACTCAAACAGCAACAGGAACTTCAGAAACAGCTGCTGTTTGCTGAGTTTCAGAAAAAACATGAAGTTCTAACGCGACAGCATGAGGTCCAGCTGCAGGAACATTTGAAAGTAAGCTAAATGTCAGGGCTGTGACTTCCCTTCCTCACTTTCATCACTGCTTTATTGGATTATCTGTCATCCCCAGAATCAGTTAGTGACCTGATCATGAATTTCAGTGTGTATGTGTGTGTGTATGTAAGCAACAACAGGAGCTCCTGGCAGCAAAGCGGCAGCAGGAGTTGGAACAGAAAAGAAAACTGGAGCAACAAAGACACGAAGAACAGGAGAAACAGAGACTGGAGCAACAACTGCTGCTGCTGAGGAACAAAGAAAAGGGCAAAGAGAGTGTGTTATATTTCTGCTGTCACTGAAATCTCCCATTTGCTGTGTAAAATACTGAGTCCTGAATGTTGTCTGCTTGTGGCCTGCAAGGTGCCATAGCCAGCACAGAGGTGAAGCTGAAGCTCCAGGAGTTTCTTCTCAGTAAGAAAGAGCCTGGTCCTGGAGGACTCAACCATTCCTTCTCCTCAAAGTGCTGGTGAGGATTACACCTCAAACAATATTACACCTGTACAACCGTTTAAGGAATAAACAAACAAAAACAAACTCTGACAAATAAGTGAAAGGGTTTTGAAGCAACCAGATTCTAGCTGCACAGCCGAAAATATTTTTCTGATGTTATTTATCCATTTTGGCTGTTTCAAAGTTTTTTCTCATCAGTCCTGAAGCTTTGACACTCGTCAAGATGAATTTAGTTTAATTCTGTTTTTAGTATTTTCTGTCAGTAGTAGAGCCTCCTGGATCTTCTTCCATGGAGCTCATTGTGTGTCCAAACAGGGACAGCACATGTGGACATATTTGACATTTGCAGCATTCCAATTATTATGGCTTTTTAAAATGTTTACGTCAGGAAACACTGATTAACAGACCTTTCAATCTGTCTCCATTAAAAGTCGGGTGGTTCCGGCTCCTTCCTTTCATATTCATTGTTCGAATTCACTGGACTCTGATTGGCTAACAAACTAACCTATGAGAGCAACCGTTTTTAATGGAAGGGCCTCTTTAATACTTCATAGCAGCAGACAAACTTTCATAAAGACTCAGTCCTAATGGCACCTTGTCACTCAGCTTCAGGGTCTTCAGTGTAAACCACTATCCAACGAGTGTTTGTGTCTGCAGGGGTGCCCAGCACACCTCCCTGGAGCAGAGCTCTCCCCCACAGAGCAACACACCTGGAACTCCTCCCTCATATAAACTCCCCCCACTGCTTGGAAACTATGAGGGCAAAGACGACTTCCCCCTCCGAAAAACAGGTGAGAAAGTGTTTTTATAGAGCAGCATGAGTCCGGAACATAGCGCTTTTACTCTGAAAGGCACATCCTGGACACTTCAGGAAGTCAGTGTCACGTATGCCTGACCTCACTGGGCTGCTGCTGTTGGTGACACAGATGCAAGAAAAAAAATTCTGATTTTTCCATTCAAATGTTACTGAAAAACCGAACTCTAGTCCGTCTAAAAACGTGAGCGTGTGAATCCAAACCGCACAAACTAAAATCAGCAACAATGTTGCAATTTTTGGTCCCCAATCGAACTGAGTCCACCGGACTATCAGGTGTGAATACAGCCTTAAAGCAACATATTTTTTTAGCTTTAATATCATATATTTTGTTGAAATTAGATCAGATACACTTTGGTGTATCACAAAGCAACATGCAACATAACTTGGGGTTATTTGTGTTCACTGGCTCAACCAACCTTAAAACCTCTCTCAGAGATCACAGGAACTTCAGGTTTGGACTTTTCCTTAACTCAGACTTTTCTCATCTGGCTCTGTGTGTTCACATGAAGAGAAATGTTTCATATGAGGACTTAACAAAACAAAAGCCCCTCAGATCCACCACTTGTTTCAGAAGAACAGAAAGTGTCACAGAGAGGCAGGAAGAGAGAAGTCATTACATTAAAACATCTTTAACTCAATGCTCAAGTTCATTTAATGCACAGCCCCACATAATATATGTCAAATTAATAATACAATTAAATTATTTCCTCTGAGTGACAAAAACTGATGAACTAAACCATGAAGTTATTTTCCAAGGAGCTGACATCATCAGAATCAGAATTGTGTTTATTGGCCAAGGATGTGAGCGTTCACATACAAGGAATTTGTTTCCGGCCGATGGTGTCTCTCAAGCACAACAGTAGAAAAACACAACACTATATAACAACACAATAAACAATATAATAAACAATATTATATCATATATCGTAATAATATCATATTTGAGACTTAAGATTTCTCAATATTTTCCCATAATAATATAAAGAAACATTTTTCTAAAAAGCAACAACTTTATTTTGTATTTCTTTACATTTTACTCAGCATCCTGGATTTTCTTTTGTTTTTGTGTGTCTGCTTTATGACTCATCATGTATCATCCCTGAAGAGGTAGTTTAAACCTGAAGATAACTCACACATGGACTAGTGAGGAGGGAAAAGGGCGGGTTATGGAGATTTTACAGCTACTTGTTCATCATTATACATCTTAAATGTGTTTTCTTGCTTTTTTCCCGATCAGCTCTGTGTTGTTGGTGTGAAAGTCAAAAAAGCCGTTTCTGTAAAATCAGCATGCAGAACAGGAAGTGCTGTTCAGGGCGTGAGACATGATATTACAACAGCATTTTCTTTGGGCGTGAAATGCAGCTTTAGGGGGGCCAAAGCCAGTGTCTTCCTTACGCTGGTCCCAAGCCCAGAAAAATGCGAAAGTTGTGTCAGGAAGGACATCTGATGTAAAACCTACACCAAATAAACAGTGATGCAAGTCATAAATCTGATTTCTGTATTGGATCAGTCGAGGCCCGGGTTAACGATGACTTCCACCAGTGCTGTTAACCTGCAGGGTGATGAAAGGAAAGGTGGAAAAGACAGTGGCGAGTCCAGCCATGTTGTCTGGTTTGGAGACACTGAGGAAGGGACAGGAGACACAGCTGGAGGGAGCAGAAATTAACATGTTGAGGTTCTTTGGGAGGGACGAGGATGGACAGGATCAGGAATGAGTCCATCAGAGGGACGGGACATGTTTTGGAGATAAAGTCAGAGAGACTGAGATGGTTTGGACATGTCCAGATGAGGGAGGGAGGAAGGGAGGGTTTACTGAGAAAAGGATGCTGAGGTGGGAACTACCAGGCAGGAGGTCTAGAGGAAAACCAAATAGGAGACATATGGATGTAGTGAAGGAGGACATGAGTTTGGTTGGTGTGAGAAGAAGATGCAGAGGACAGATGGAGACGGATGACTTGCTGTGTCCTTTGGTTGTGACATCAGTAATGAAATGGAAGTTTATCTTATAGATACAGTTTTACTCTTTAGCTTCATATTAACGTCACCAGATGAAAAGTAAGTCATTCTGTGTTTGAAGACGTGAGACTAAGTTCTGTGGTTCTAGTTATTACCCCCCATGAGTGAGTGTGATCTGAGGAGGTCGCCACAGTCTTACATGAAATCTAAACGTTGGATGAAATGGATGAATAATTACTTTGCAAGTTGTTTTTAAACTGGTGGTGACTAAAGATTCTACGTTGTCCTTGGTCCAGATTCTGTTCAGGTAGCTAGGACCTATAAAACCTGCGTGTCTTTCGTCTTCAGCTTGACTTACAAACCAAAAGTCTGTGATAAATGTCACAACCAAACTCGAATAAAGGATTAGTGGAAGGCCTGTTTATGTATCCACCCTCCTGTTGCCAAACCACCAGGTGTGATAACAGATGCGTCTAAATTTGTTGGTCCCCTTCCAAAATAAACAAACAAACTCTGGCTGGAAGCTGCAGGTTTGTCTCATCAGTCTGAAGGATCGTCTCCCAGAAGATCTGAGACGTGTCAAAACTCCAGTCTGGATCTACGTCCACGGAGTCCATCGTGGTTCGACCTGCAACAGCTTGTCATGTACCTTAATTTTGATCTTTTTTAACCATCCACTCTGTCCATCTGATCAACCTGAGCTTACATTTCCTCTTGTGTCCACATTATACAGGACTAATATTGTCTTTAGATGGACCAACAATTCTGTCCATACTGTTTTAATTTGTAAGATAAACAAGAAAAACGTTCTTTTTTTTACTCTTTAACATACGAGACATGCAGGTTTACTTTAAACTGTTGCTTTTAACTCGATCACTTTCAGGAGAACTGAAGAATTGTTTCAGTCAGCTTTGAGAACTTAATCTGTCTGTCTGGATACTCTTTACAAGACCAGTTATTACACTCTATTTTACTGTGTGGACTAAAGTATATCACACGTAAACCTTATTGTAAAGCTCCCTTCAAAAGTTAATCACTTCCATTAACTGAACAGCTGTGATGTCACTGGTTAGGTTTCTTAAAGAGGCCATTTCATACAAATTTCAGGACTTTGTGGTTATTTCTTAAGTATTAATCAGTAATATGAAACATTTTATATCTAAAAAACATCAGGAAACACTGATTAACAGACCTTTCAATCTGTCTGCATTAAAATTCGGGTGGTTCCGGCTCCTTCCGTCAGGCCTCGGGCAGCAGCTCATTCATATTCATTATTCGAATTTGCTGGACTCTGATTGGCTAACAAACTATCCTAAGATAGCAAGGTATACTGTTTCCTGCCCTGCTGTGCATGGCTACGTCAGACGTCGTGTCTTTCTGTTTGCTATGTCTTATGCTACAGCTTTTAGCTAGCAGCATGCTAGGCGTGGTTTCATCTGCAGGAGCTGATGAATACTAATGAACAAAAGAGTTGTGATGAAACAGATACAGGCCGTTTGAACTCGGGAGAACTCGGGTGTTATCACCACCTGCGTAGTTTGAGAGATAAAAACTGAAAGAGAAGTTGTTGAACTGTTTTCACACCTACTATGAAGGTAAGAACACCTGTGGAGCTAAAATATTCAACAGAAACCTCAGAAAAACATTTTTAATGGAAGGGCCTCTTTAACTGTAACCAGACTAGGTGGAACCCCAATATCATATATTTATCACTTCAAGTCTGAACTGCTATAATCACACTAACAGACACACACTCACAGCCGGACGGGGTTAATTTGGCTTCAGTCAGCTGTTCAGAGGAATTCAGCAGATCGTGTCACTGAATAAATAAATATCTGTATCATCCAAATGTCTCTTTCTCTGTGGTGACCAGAATGATTTGAGCTCTATCTCTTAATATAAACTCATAGTTTCACCTTCTCTCCTTCCTAAAAGTCTCATGATTGAAGCCTGTAAATATTTTTGTATTTCACCTTCATTCATTCCCTTGGCAGCGTTTCATGATGCGTAACAAGAGCAATGGCCGGAACATCTACGTTAACAGAAACACTGTTTGACTGACTGAATACCATCACTTTAACTTATTACATGTCACCTGACTGAAAATAAAAAAGCCGACCGGGCATCTTAACGTGTGCACTGAGCAGTTCTCTCGCCTCTTTCTGACTCGTTTAGTCTCGGAGCCGAACCTGAAGGTGCGCTCTCGGTTGAAGCAGAAGGTTGCAGAGAGACGCAGCTCTCCACTCCTGCGCAGGAAGGACGGGACCGTCATCAGCACCTTTAAGAAAAGGGCAATCGAGATATCAGGTAAACTCAGAGATTTTAAATCTGAGAGAAACAAAACAAAATAAACTTCAATGTGTTTGATATATGTGTAAATAACCGACCTTAAATGATTTTCTTTTAACATTGTGTGTGTGTGTTCTCCCAGTTTCCTCTCTCTGTAATAGTGCTCCTGGTTCTGGTCCCAGCAGTCCTAACAGCTCCAATACAGCCATCGCCAACGGCAACACAGGCTCAGTCCCAAACATACAGACTGAGGTACACATGCACACACAACTTCATACTCATTCATTTAGTCTGAAACCTTCCTGCAACAGACAAGTTCTCAACATCTTCCTCTTATTTCTGGACCCAAAGATCCAATCCGCCCCATAATTCTCTTCAATCCGAGTCAGTTTGTGTTATCTGTTGTATTTTTGCAACATAAAAAGAAAGTTTTACAATGACACTGTGACATAATTTATAGTAACAGCATTTGAACATGCAGAGATCAGATTTTCGGGCAATTTTATAAAGTCGTCTTGAGCAGTGGTTTTCTGAAGGTCTTTGACATTTTATTCATTATTTTATTCACTCATTTTAGCGTTTATATCTCTTTTTCCATCTTCAGCTGAGATCTCTCCATCAGACGCTGGGGGCTGATGGGACATTGAGTCCTCTCAGTCTCTACACATCACCCTCTCTTCCCAATATCTCTCTGGGTCTCCCTGCCAACACACACATCTCGGTGAGTCAATGAAACACCAGCATTCACCCCCACAAACATATATTTATACACTGTAACCTTCACTCCTACAGAGAATAAGAAGATTGTTTTATTTCAGAGAGTTGTAGCTTTTTGTTTGTTTGTTTTTAAATAAATTGTTGACTGAATGAACAGTGTTAAACTGTAAAAAATAAAGAGCATTTGGTTCATGTAATAAAGATGTACTTAGAATGTTAAAGTGAGGGTTGTTGTCTTGAGTTCATCATAACTAAGTAAAAATTATATTGACATTTCTGTCGACACAGCACCCCCAGAAGCTGTCTGCTCAGCAGGAGGCCGAGCGCCAAGCCATCCAATCCTTGCGGGGGGGCGGAGCTCTTACAGGAAAGTTCCTCTCCACCTCTTCCCTGCCAGCAGGTAAATTCACTGTATTTATTATTTCATATCATCTGTCTACAATGTTAGTGTGATTGAAGACCATTCATGTGCACAGGGAATCCAACAGAGCAGATTTCTATTGACTGACTAGTTCAGTTGCAGTCAGTTTACATTAACTCATCACAGGCATGTTAATTATTTTGGGCTTTAGAACGGCCGATCCAGAAGCTTAATGTTGGCTTATTTTATCCAATCAGAAAACAGTTTTTGGTATCATTTAATATTTGAAAACATTGAGATTTTCTATATGAAATGAAGAATTTCTTTTTCAGAAAGCTGTGAAATAGAGGTTGATATGGGACAGATGCATACATGCCAACCTTGAGGACTCAGAATTAGTAAGACCGTGGTTGAAGTGCGTCGGCGCGGGTGGGGGGGGTGGGGGGGGGGGGTTGCTGTGATAGTAGTTGTGTCCCAGCGGTGGTTTCATAGTCGTGTTGCTGCGGGTTGGGAAATAAATAGCCAGTCAGAAACAACTGACGGCGAAAAGTGTCGGAAATCGGGAGAAATTCTCGAGAAAGTTGGTTCCGGGAGATTTTCGGGAGGGGCACTGAAATTCGGGAGTCTCTCGGGAAAATCGGGAGAGTTGGCATGTATGGATAGATGTAATCTCTCACTGCAGAACCAGTCGAGGCTCTGACCACAGTGTTCAACCTGAACTAAGTGTCTGAGTTTTATCCACAGAGGAGAAGTTTGATGTAAAACAAATGATTTCACCCTTTTTCTGTTCAGGTGCAGTTCATGATGTGGAGACTCCGCCCCCTTCCTCTCACTCAGCTCATTCCTCATTGTTGCAACACGTACTACTGCTGGAACAGGCCAGACAACAGACTGCTATGCTAGGTGACACAAATACACAAACCTCATTCAACTGTGTACACATCCTCTACCATCCATACTCACTGTGTTTGTGCTGTGGTCCTCCACCCATTCAGTCCCCGTGTACAATCAGTCCCCGCTGGTTACTGCAGAGAGAGGTGTCACCACTGGCATGAGGCCCGTCAACAAGCTGCCTCGCCATCGACCGCTGGCTCGCACACAGAGCGCACCTTTACCCCAGTCCCCCCAGGCCCTGCAGCAGCTGGTGGTCCAGCAGCAACACCAGCACTTCCTGGAGAAACACTACAAGGTACACACGATCCCTCACAACACACGCATGGACCCAAATATTTCTGGATCCTAACACACACTGCTGTGCCTAGATGCTTTCAAAGGGCACTGACCTTCCGAGGCCGCCTCCCACTCATCCAGAGGAGACAGAGGAGGAGCTAACAGAGACCAATGACATGCAGGAGGATGGACATGCGGGTCTTGTCAGGTGTGATGTCCCTGAAATTAGTTTTTTTTTAACTTACACATTAAAATCATTAATCAATGAACATGTGGGTGCGTCTTTGATTCAAGTATTTCCTTTTTCTCCTACGTAGACTTCAAAAGGAGGGATCTGACGAAAGCATACATTCATCTGAGATCCTCAGCATGCAAGTGAAGGGTGAGGAGGAGCACAGGAGCATGCACGTCAAAGGGGAGAGTACAGAGAGCGAGCTGGATGAGGAGGAGGAGGACGATGAAGTCATCCAGCTGAGAGAGAGTGAGGAAGAGGAAAGGGGGAGCTACGTGCAGGTTTGTGTGCGAACGCAGTTTTTCTCTGCAGCATAAAAAAAAAAAAATCTCCACGTGTCTCTGTTGTGACTCCATCCAGGTGATTACAATCGTTCACGTAGCATTAAAGTTATAAAAGTAATCAAACAGTGAAAACAATAAAAGAAAAAGGATGTGTGTTTAAAATGACAAGCTAGACAAGCATCATCCCACAGAGGGATGAATCACTCCGATGCATCATGGGTTGACGTCTTGATATTTTCTCAGAGCCGTTATGTTAATCTTAAATTCTCTCTAAAAGTATTCCTATAAGGATTTTTAGGGTTCCTCACAATGTTTTATTATTTTCTTTTAGCCTAAAAAACAAATGATTCTGTTCTGTATCACATACAGGAGCTGGATGATCAGCTCCTGCAGTGTGATGCCGCGGTCACTCGGCAGAGTGTGTGAGTTTCTGTGTGAATACAAAGCACTGCTGACGCACTCTGACTGAATAGAAATTTTTTGTCAGAAGAGAAATTACATTTACTCCCCACAAGCTCTGCCTTATTTAGCCTCTCCGTTGTTATTTGAAATACTGATTCTACAGATTGAAGTGCTGAGTGTGTGGCGGGGGGGTGCGGGGGTGCATGCAAGGAACGGTGCTACAAAAGAAGTGCTAAAAGGAAACAAATGAGTGTGTTTTTTAAAGGTTTTGCATCTACGTTACCCACAATGCACTTTGCAGATGAGAATAATTGAGATCTGGATGTACCTGATGCATCAGTTTAAAATGAGCTCAAGAGCTTTGATAACGAAACAATATGTGGACTTCTTTCAGCTCCAAAAGCCTCTTTTTTTAAGCACGTAGCGAGCGTCTCTCAGCTGGGTTTCAACCACACGACCCTCTTCTAGTCACTCGGTTCAGAAACAGAAAAGTTTCAGAAGTTAAATGGAAAAGTACCACTTCTGAGATTATGCATACAATTAAAACCAGCAACATACTGATCTGATCTCACATGAAACTAACAACTGTACATCAGTGATTCCTGCTAATTTGTTACAACAAAAATCCTCCAAATGCAAAACTTCTTACTGTTTGTTCAAAGTTTACTTTGTCTAACATCATGGAAGAGAGACGTGGATGAACTTGAACCAGGAGGCTCATAAACACGCACACCGATACATACAATTGTTGACGCTGCAGTGACATCACCAGCTGGTGACTCAACCACTGGACTCACCACTGTGTGTGTATGTGTGCGTTTGAGTGTCCACCCACGCACGATGAGTCACTCAGATCGCAGCAGGGAGCACAGCAACACCCCCTATATATAGCCACTTCAGAATGTGTGTGTATCTGTGTGTGTGTGTATGCGTGAGGCACTGCAGTGTGCACACAAACCTTGGATTCACACACACACACACACACACACTGTGGGGGCTGGTGATGAGCTCAGTCAGGCTGTAGTGGCAGCAGTTTTTCTCAATCAGTTTCAGCCAACATGTCGTACAGCAGATTTTTATGAATGAACACAATTTAGAATTATAGTTATTTTTGTGTGTGTGTGTGAGGACGTGAAAGGAGTTTAGGTGTGAAATGCGGTGCTTTTGTTTTTATCCCTGAAACACACTCTTTTCCTCCTCCTCTGCGATGAATGGGTTCGTTTCTGAATCATCCTGCAGTGACTCACATCGCTCTCCGTGTCCCTCTGTTCTCCCCCCGTCCCAGCAGTCTTTGCAGCAGCTGGGCGTGTTCCAGTCCTCGCTGTCCCACAGACCTTTAGGAAGAGCCAAGTCCTCACCTGCAACTGGCATCAGTCCCATCAAACACCTCTTCACTACAGGTCAGTGTCTTGTACACGCACATCTGCTTTCTGATTGGTTGACAGGTTGGAGGTGTCAGTCCACCTCCTGCACACAAAGAAATACGTATATTATTAATTCCAGAATAATTTTCGCTGCAGCAACAAACAAACAGTTTTACAATGATGTAAAACATGTTTGTTGCCTAGCAACAGGGAGGTGGGTGTGCATATTTCCTGGTTTATAATGTTTGGTAATGCTCCAGTGAGTGTCCTCACGGCTCTGCTCTGTCAACACAACCAGCAAGTTTTTTAAATGTTAAAAAGCATCAGCATTACAGTCCAGTCTGTAACAGGTGGGAAATCTCCTGAGCTGTGTGCAGTAACAGGAAGTCCATGTTCTCCTCAAAAACATTTCATACTGCATCTTTATGTGCTCGTCCTGCAGCACAGTGTTTAATCATTTCTTTAATCGTTTTATTTCGGGATCTTTCTTTTCTTTTTTTAAAGGATCACAGTTCAAACCCTAACCAAAATGTATTTTTGTGTCTTAGTTTTTATCTTTATTAAATCTTATAGAATTAACATTAGAACAGATGGCGTGTCCTTCCGTTATTTTACCAAAATACAAGAGTTTATAGAGGTTGTTAAGGTCTGAAGGTAGTTTCCTTTGCTTGGAACAAATTTAAACTGGGACACTCAAAGCTGCTTTCAAATATGGCCACAGTCGTATTTAACTAGGATTCTTTAGATAAACGAGAGCACATGAGGGGCACTTAGCTAACTAATGCACTTTTATTTTATTACAAGATCCAACTTAGTTAGAAATAATTCTATTAATGAAATGAGCTTTAAATTTTTTTTTCTTTCAAACAGAAAGATGCTGCAGAATGTGTCCCTGCTCGTCTGATGGTGTGAAACGTTTGACATAAACACATAATTTTTTAGTAGATGCTGTTTGGAACTACAGCTGCTGATTAGTACTTTTGAGAAACCTGTACATGACGTACACATTAACAGTGTGTCCCCTCGGTTCTGTTCAGGGCTGGTTTACGACAGCTTGATGCTGAAACATCAGTGTGTGTGTGGCAATGCTCACATCCACCCAGAGCATGCTGGGAGAGTCCAAAGCATCTGGTCCAGACTACAAGAAACAGGCTTGCTGAGCCGCTGTGAGGTGCATAAATACACTCACACTTAGAGCTCCACCTGCTGCTCATCTCCAGGTTTTACACTCACATTATACTTGGACTGGAATAAGTTTCTTTGTGTGTGTGAGCAGAGGATTCGTGGGCGGAAAGCATCTCTAGATGAGATCCAGTCAGTCCATTCAGAGTTCCACACGCTGCTGTACGGAACCAGCCCGCTCAATCGGCACAAGCTGGACCACAAGAAGCTCCTGGGTAACCGTCTCTCAGTTTCAGTCAAAAAACACCAAAATAATTGTTTTTTTTTTTACTTTATATTCTTTATTCGTCTTTTTGTGTTTTGTAACTCGAATTTTTAATTATCACTAATTATGTCTATTTAACGATTAGTGAAAAAGGCCCACGTGTGGTATGTTCATTAACTGAACGAGGTTTTCTTAATTTAATTCATTAAATTGAATCTTTTAGTTTAGTTCAGGGTAGAAAATGTTGAACTTTTGACCTGTTGTGATTGTACTGAGTATATGTTATTATTTTATGTTAAATTGAACACATGGTTTCATTTATTTAGTGCTTCTGGTTAAAATACTTCAGTGTGTAGAAACTGCGGCTTCATTTAATCTATTTTTTTTCAGGTCCAATCAGTCAGAAGATGTACGCTGTCCTTCCCTGTGGAGGGATTGGGGTGAGACTGTCTTACTCCTGCATGTTGGACGTGTATCAGCTCTTTAGCGCTCGTCTGAGTCGTGTTCTTGTCTGCAGGTGGACAGCGACACTGTGTGGAACGAGATGCACTCATCAGCGGCGGTCCGCATGGCGGTGGGCTCGGTCATCGAGCTGGCCTTTAAAGTTGCTGCAGGGGAGCTGAAGGTGTCTTCAAATGTTCACAAGCTGAAAATAAGATGCTCCCAAATGTTGTCTGACATGTTGCCTGACTTCAATGTGTTTTTGTTCTAGAATGGCTTTGCTGTCGTGCGTCCTCCGGGTCACCATGCTGAGGAATCCACAGCCATGTCAGTACCTTCACCACATCTCTCCTGAAGAATTAAATATTTAAGTTTTTATTTATCCACACTGGGGTTGTGACAGATTTTGGTGTGTGTGTCACACAGGGGCTTTTGTTTCTTCAATTCAGTAGCAATCACTGCCAAGCTGCTGCAGCAGAAACTCGGAGTGGGCAAGATCCTCATTGTGGATTGGGTGAGTGTCACAGAAGTACACTAACACACACAGTTAGTACACGGGACCAACTTACATCCATTTCATTTACTATATTCTTTAAAAAAGAGATTCTTATGTGATTGAGACTTTTATTTCTAGGTTAACATTTTGACATTTAGGTCACTTTAATTTATATTTACTGGTATATCTACTGTAGTTTTGTTTTTAAAATGATCATATTTTATTCAACAGGGAAAATAGTTTCCATTTGTGTCTTATAATATTTCAAATTACATGTATTTTGACTGGAGGGTGTAAATAAATAAGCTTTTTTCTAATTTCAACCTCATATCTTATCTCTGTCCTACATTTTTCATTATTTTATTTATTTATTTAACCTTCATTTATCCAGGCAGGACAGATTAAGAATGATATTCTTATTTATAATTATTTAGTATAATTAATTATAATTTTATAATGCACAAAGTAGTGACATATGATGACATAACTTGAGGGATTTTCCTCCTGTGGGATCTATTACCATCAAAGATTAGCTGTAAACACAACACTGATAATGCAGCGAATGAAGGTGGATTTTTGTTTTTAATCTGGCAGAAACAGTTTACAGATTGGATGAGCAGTATCATGACATTACAAATGAAGTCAAACAAAAAGCTACCAGTAGGACATTATGCTTGTACATCACCTGGTGATGCACGAGGACTTTTTGCTTTTGTGAATTTGTGATATTTTTAGACCAAGAAATTTGCAGCTAACTCAGAGGAGAAAAACACGGTAAACTGTGTAAATCTAATCTGTGAATATTCAGTTAACTAAGTAAACAGGAAACTGATTGTTCTGCTTCAACATTTCCTGCAACAACATTTAGATTAACTCAGTTTTCTGTTGTTTTTGGACTTTAGAGAGCAACTCGCCCACAAAACAGCTTTTTTTTGCTTATAAACTGTATTAGTGGGTCTTTAATGTAATCTTTCAGTTTCTGGGCATTTTTTGACATTTGCTTGTAAACTTGTTAAATTCTTTTTGGTCTAAAAACATGTTAGTGCTGCCCTCTTAGGATTGAAAGGTGGCTATTGCATTTGAATTTTGTGATTGGCTGAAAGCGGTTCATGCCACGTCAGCATCGTCTCTAAGACACGCCTCCTGGAGTATAAAACCGTCTCTCAGACAGACAGACTCACCCCCGCCCATCCGATGTCTCCAGCTTCTCACCAAAGAGCTGCACACAGGGATTTAGAGCAACTGACTGAAAACTACAACAAAGAGAATAACTAATATCAGTAAAATAATAATAAAATCAAAGACTTCATTGCAGTGGTTGTGATTGTGTAGATGTGATTTGTGCACGCTATATTGCTCACGTATGTTTATTCAGGCATTTACTCAGGCACCTCTCTGCAACACGGCAATAGCTTTAGCATTCTGGCTAACAATCAATCGATAAACTACTCTGAAAACTACAATAAAAAAGGAATGACTAATATCATTAAAAGAATACACTGATACACACCAATATAAGATATATTTGGACGATTCCTCCCAGGCAAATGGAACATTATCATTTATAAAAGACAGGATACATGGTGTTATGCCACAGAAATATCCTAAATCCAGATCTAACATTTAAATTGCAGTTTCTGTAAATGGAAACAAGAAACATGTTCTTGATTGGTTTACAACATCTCCTTGTTATTGTCTATGATGTCATTGTGACCTGTCATGACAGGACATTCACCATGGCAACGGCACCCAGCAGGCCTTCTATAATGATCCCAGCATCCTTTACATCTCCCTGCACCGGTATGATGATGGGAACTTCTTCCCCGGAAGTGGAGCTCCAGAAGAGGTACACACACACACACACACACACACACACACACACACACACACACACACACACACAAGTGTGTTTTGGTATCCTTATGGGGACCGTCCATTGACTTCCATTGATTTTAGTAACTAGATTTATACCTAACCCAAACCCTTTTACTAACCTTAACCATTACTGATCTATAACTAACCCTAAGACTAACTAAAACTCTATTCACACCATACCTATAAACCTAACCCCTAACCCTAAAAAGGGGAGTCCCCCTCATGGGGACCAGGCTTCAGTCCCCACAAGAACCCTCGGACCCCAGAAAGATAGTAAAAGTCAGGAAACGGGTCCCCAGGAGGTCAGAAATACAAACCCACACACACACACACACACACACACACTGTAGTGAAGACTTCCATCAGGTGATGATCAGATGTGTTGTGTATTAACAAAGCTCTCAAACCCATAGTTACCCATCAAACAGCTGTTCAGAGTCCTCATCATTACATCACCAAACAGAAATGTCTGTGATTGGTTCATGTTATTTTATCAGTTGATCTCAAAACATTTTGGGCACAACCCCACGTAAGATGCTGAAATACATCCACAATCCCAGATTTTTCTTAGAGATGCACCGATCGATCAATCAGCAAACTTTGGTAAAGTTAGAAAAATATTCACAGATTCGGCTTTTCCAGATCAATAACTTATAAGTTGCTTTTACTAAACCGACACCTCAAAGTGATCACAGTGAGGTAGACGTACTATATATATTATAATTGTATTTTCTTCAAAACGAGCTGTCCTGTACGCTGGTTAGGATCAGGGTAGTGGTTAAGGTTAGGATCAGGGTAGTGGTTAAGGTTAGGATCAGGGTAGTGGTTAAGGTTAGGATCAGGGTAGTGGTTAAGGTTAGGATCAGGGTGGTGGTTAAGGTTAGGATCAGGGTAGTGGTTAAGGTTAGGATCAGGGTGGTGGTTAAGGTTAGGATCAGGGTAGTGGTTAAGGTTAGGATCAGGGTAGTGGTTAAGGTTAGGATCAGGGTGGTGGTTAAGGTTAGGATCAGGGTGGTGGTTAAGGTTAGGATCAGGGTAGTGGTTAAGGTTAGGATCAGGGTGGTGGTTAAGGTTAGGATCAGGGTAGTGGTTAAGGTTAGGATCAGGGTAGTGGTTAAGGTTAGGATCAGGGTAGTGGTTAAGGTTAGGATCAGGGTGGTGGTTAAGGTTGGATCAGGGTGGTGGTTAAGGTTAGGATAAGGGTGGTGGTTAAGGTTAGGATCAGGGTGGTGGTTAAGGTTAGGATCAGGGTAGTGGTTAAGGTTAGGATCAGGGTAGTGGTTAAGGTTAGGATCAGGGTAGTGGTTAAGGTTAGGATCAGGGTAGTGGTTAAGGTTAGGATCAGGGTGGTGGTTAAGGTTAGGATCAGGGTGGTGGTTAAGGTTAGGATCAGGGTGGTGGTTAAGGTTAGGATCAGGGTGGTGGTTAAGGTTAGGATCAGGGTAGTGGTTAAGGTTAGGATCAGGGTGGTGGTTAAGGTTAGGATCAGGGTAGTGGTTAAGGTTAGGATCAGGGTAGTGGTTAAGGTTAGGGTCAGGGTGGTGGTTAAGGTTAGGATAAGGGTGGTGGTTAAGGTTAGGATCAGGGTGGTGGTTAAGGTTAGGATCAGGGTAGTGGTTAAGGTTAGGATCAGGGTAGTGGTTAAGGTTAGGATCAGGGTAGTGGTTAAGGTTAGGATCAGGGTGGTGGTTAAGGTTAGGATCAGGGTAGTGGTTAAGGTTAGGATAAGGGTGGTGGTTAAGGTTAGGATCAGAGTGGTGGTTAAAAATGTTTCAGGTTGGCTTGCCTCTCTTGGTTATAATTGTATAATAATATACTATATACTACTATATAATATAATTGTAATTGTTGTAATTTTATTTTGAACATGTTCTGAAGACAGCATGTTCTTTCAAAAACTTGTGGAACAGACTGTAAAATCCTTGTTGTTCACTTTAAACACATTTGAACTTTTGAACACTTTGTAATAAACATTTTGTTGATTCGTTTTGAGTAATAACCCTCTGTTTGCTCTCTGCAGGTGGGCTCAGGTGCAGGCGTTGGCTTTAATGTGAACATAGCTTGGACTGGGGGAGTGGAGCCCCCTATGGGTGATGTGGAGTACCTCACAGCCTTCAGGTGAACAAACTGACTTTTAATCTCAAATCCACCAAAAGTTTCTGCATCTCTTGTGGGAACAAATTAATTTTATTTCTCCATATGTTTAATTCACAAATCCTTTGCATCTGCACTCGTCCTGCACAGTGAACCAAACAGTAACACCCTCCTGATTTGATGCAGGTAGAGTGCAGACGGCTCGCACCTCCTGAACTTCAGGGTGTGTTTGTACTAACAAATATTTGGCATTTACTTCATGAATCTGATGCCCAAAAAAGGAAGTAAAAAACAACTGCAACACTTTCTTAGTAAGTCCTGATTTCAGAGTACAGCCTCATCAGCCAAAGTATACGTTGTAAATATACAGCGTTCCTATGACATCATATTAATATACACACATTATATAAACATAAAATGTTTAACAACACAAGTTTATCTTTTTTATGAACATTTATTTACATTTTTAACTGGACATTCTCATTAATGGAGATGCAGAAACACATATATGACAAAAATAAATCAATAAAAAATATCGGTCGGGCCCTACTTTTTTATCATCCTCTGTCTGATCAACCTCAGGTTGTATTTCCTCTTGTTTCCACGTCCTAGCAGGTCGACTACGGTCACATCAGCCTTATAAATATTATCAGCTTTGATCACATGAACATGAAGCTGCTTGGAGATGATCTAGTAGTCTTTAACATGGAGATCTAACATCTCTCTGGTCTCCTCAGATGGTTCTGGTCTTTGCTTTATCTGGTACATGTTCAGTGTGGTGCACAGGATGTTACCAAACTACCTGGGTAGGCACCTGTGCTACTACTAAATGTTAAACACTTAGTTTGAGTTATGGCAGGATTAACAGCCTCTTTAGGGGGACCAGCAGATCTGTCCAAACTATTTAGCTCATATTTTTTAATCAAACAACAAATTGTTTCTTTTTAAAATTTTATCGATTACATGCCAAATTTATTCAGGTATAAATTGCTGGCCAACAGCAATAAAACATCGTTTTAATCAGCTGTGAGGGGAACAACACATTCGTTCACATCTGTATTTAAGAGTGAAGTTCCTTTCTGTTTGATGATTCTGCTAATGTTCATGAAGTTTAAGTGTTTACATACAGTCAACAAAACCTTTCAAATATAACAGAGTTTCTGTGTTTGTGTGTGTAGGAGCGTGGTCATGCCCATCGCCCAGCAGTTCAGTCCAGATGTGGTCCTGGTGTCTGCAGGTTTTGATGCTGTAGAAGGACATCAGTCTCCTCTGGGAGGTTATATTGTCTCTGCTAAATGTGAGTGTGTGTTTCACCCTTCTGTCTCACTGACATGTTTTGAAGTGTTTCTTACCTGTGATAAATGTGTGTTGGCAGGTTTCGGCCAGCTGACGCAGCTGCTGATGGGTCTCGCAGGTGGGCGTGTTGTAATGGCACTTGAGGGCGGCCATGACCTCACAGCTATCTGTGATGCATCAGAGGCCTGCGTCTCTGCACTCCTGGGAGACCTGGTAAGGGTCGTCTTCTCAGGTGGGATTATTTATAGTTAGGTTGTCAGCTTGAGACGCTTTTAGACATATAATACACAACAATCAGACGCGTTGGGGACAACGTGGGCTTTAGGTTCGCTCAGATGCACAACAGAACAAAGTGTTTCCTGTTAACACACGTTCTTCTTTCTTGTCAGAGTGACTCTGTGTTTAAATGGCCTCCGGAGAAGCCGTGTCCCAAAGCCTGCGCCTCCCTGGAGAGAGTGATAGAGATTCAGAGTAAGATGCTAACCCACACACAAGACACCACAGCATGTTGTCCTCCTCGTCCCTCTACTTATTTTGTCTCCATCTCTGTCTGGTCTCCAGGCAAACACTGGTCTTGTCTCCAAAGTTTGTCTCAGACCAGCGGCCACTCGCTCCTGGCGGGGGTTCAGGGCCAATCAGAGAAGGACGAGGCAGAAACTGTCAGCGCCATGGCCTTGCTGAGTGTTGATGTGGAGCAACCAGGAGCTGAAAACACAGAACCCAGCAGGTTAGAAACGAGAGGACGAGATAGATACCGAGGGTTTTATGCTGCCTGCTGAGATTAACTTTTTTAACAACCTTTTTATTTGCTGCCAACTAGTTAAAGACAAACTTGTAAAACACTTTTATGACATGTTTTATGTCATGTATGTGATATAGCTGCACAGTTTAGTCACATTACACCTTAATAATGTCTCAGTTTGATCACAAATTGCTCCCCAACCATCCCAAAGTTTCATTTTTCTCTGATTCTTGTTGCTCATATTTTGTTTATATGATGGAGGAGGATGGATCGAGGTGATGAGGTGCACCGAGTAGTGTGAGAATCATGATAAGAACATAGAAGGAGAGGATCAAGAAAAACGAGGATTTATTGCATTTTTTTGTCATTTAGTATCGCTCGGACAGAGAAGATTCAGAAAAGCAGAAAGATTTTAGTATATTGTGTCTTTGGATGTATGTAATTATTATTTGTATTATTATCATTGTTATTAGTTATAATTATAAACAGTAAGGGGGCGGGGCCAGATTGCACATGTGATGATGTTTGTTGTTGAACTGTGTGCAGGTCCACAGAGGAGCCGATGGAGGAGGAGCCTGTTTTGTAAGAGGAGCTCAAACTAGAAGCACATGAAAACACTTTCACCTCCTTCTAGCACCTCCTGTTCCTGCCCCTCCACAGCGTGTGTGTCCACACACACACAGACGCACACATACAGTGGAATCAAGTCATTGTGGAGGACTCAGATTGTCTGAGAGCATAAAGGAGGCGAGCGAAGGCGAGTCTTGTCAGAGGCGAGACTCATCTCTTTTCTTCTGGTTCATCTACCCGAGGAGGCGCAGACGACTTGTTGGCATCTCCATGGAAACCAAAGAAGAGGAGCATCGGCAAGGGGGCATTTCCTGTAAACCACCTGTACACAGCACCACTGAACTTCCACCTTCCAGTCATTCTCCTTTTTTTACTTCATCTCTTCTCTGTTTCCACTGACAGACGTCTGCCGTGGAATTAAAACAAAACGTTAAAAACGTCCGACACCAAGCTGACGTCTGGTCTCCTTGTGTGTCTGTCACTCTGGAGGTGGAACCAGTTTTACAATGAACAGAGGAGGAGGAGAAACTATAGGTGCCTTTTTTCTGTCTAAAAAAAAAAAATCCATCTGAAACCACAGGTCACTGCCGGAGCACCTCAGCTAACCACGAGACTGAAGGAGCACGCTGACGCGCACATATCACCACACGCATGCACAGCTGTTTCACTTCCCAGTCTTCATTTCTTCATCTGGATGCCTTAGTTCTGTTCTCAACATTAAACAACCTGAAGAGACGTGGAGAGATGGAACGTGGTTTAAAAAGAATACCTGTTGGGTTTTTTAATCTAAAATATCTGTTGTAGATAATCCTGAGGTAAAAGCTTCAACTCAAAAACTCCTGTGAAAAAGCTCTTCTGAATGTCCGTAGTGACGTCGATGTAGAATTCTGTCTGAACCGAGCCGCTCAGGATCAGCCTCACCGTTCACTCATTCAGATCCAGCAGTCCATCAGGAGTCACATGACCCCACATTCCTGAACAAAGGAGCGTTGGATCGAGGCACATTTTCAAACATCAACGCTGTCGGGGGGGTTGTTTGTAATATTTCCTGTTTGGTGTAAATACTGTCCAGATTCATTTCACAGCACATGTCGTGTGGTGTTTTTCTATATCTGTACATACTCGTGTATAAAAACACCAAATACTTTCTCCTTTTGTATAAACAGCAAAAAAAAAAACATTCTACATGAAATGTGTAAACAATGTTTTGTCAAAACAAATTAGATTTATGAATATATTCTATTTGAAGAGTTGATGTTTTTAAGGTTTTGTTGTTTGACAGGAAGTAAGCACATGGGTTGATGGGATCAGCCATCAGCACGGCCTGTTGGGGGGGGGGTTGTTTTTTGTTTGAGAAGTTTGGGCTCCAGTTCTTCTGGCAGGACCAGCACTGCACTGCCCTCCTCAGGCAAACAGCAGCAACTCTCTGTAGGGGGTGTAAAGGTCAAAGGTCGTGACCTTTTGATAACCGGGTCGGCCCGGTGAATGTGGATCAGTAGCCGGGCCTGATCCAGGAACAGCCACGGTCACTGAGTGGATTGTAAACAGATCACAGCTGGACTGACTTCAGATGTTTTATTGTTAAAATTCCAGTTTGTGATCGAGTGACGCTCGTTTACGATGTTCGTTGTTGCATCTTCGTCTCTATAGACACAGATGGAGTGAAGGTGACGAGCGGGCCGCCGCGTGCCTCTCAGCCAGGAACTCTAGGATTCAGACCTGCATGAAGCTGTTGGGTCTGTGTTGGTTCTGGTTTCATGGGACTTTTACAGAAACTGAAGTGCACGTAGGATTTTGATTTTCATTGGGAGGAAACCCGAGTTGGAACTAGAAGGATTTTCTGATGTTGGCGTTACAGTCAGCATCTGTACACATCTGTAACTAACATCAACTGAAAGTGATGCAGAGACCAACGATCTGAATTTCTCTGTAAAATTCTAAGAGAACTTGTGCCAAACTTATAGTTGTATCATTCATGTTGTAATAATACAAGCTATTACTTACCAAAATGCACTGATCCACATCATGTTACAGCTTTAACTACGTTTTGGTTCCGAGCAGGACGAAGAGACGTTCGACTTCCAGCTCGGCGTCTGATCATTCTAAAGGAATCCAACATTCGGCTCCAGTTTTGAATCCACTCAGTGAATTTCGGTTTAAAATCGGTGACTTTGTGATCCCTCAAACCACACGAACCCCAGCTGACACAAAAACCTCCGAGCCGGACCAATTTATCGTTCACGTCTCCGAAACGGCAAGGTTGATCATAGAGAAGGTAACTGAGCCTTCACACAGCGTTACCTCCGAGTCCTCGCAGTGTACGGCTGCAGTGTTGCCATGACAACACAGCATCCCTGCTCACATCATTCATAAACCCTTGTATATATGTGTTTGAGCGCTGTTAGCTTGTTTTACTTGTCAGGTGGAAGCAGATGGGCGGGGTTTATCGGAGTCTTTTATACTGATGTAAAAGTGTAATCCAGCAATAATGTGGCTTCTTGCTTTGGCATGTGGAGCG
Organism: Pachypanchax playfairii; assembly: GCA_006937955.1. NCBI lineage: Eukaryota > Metazoa > Chordata > Actinopteri > Cyprinodontiformes > Aplocheilidae > Pachypanchax > Pachypanchax playfairii. The sequence goes on along the minus strand of SSNP01000018.1, from coordinate 1,061,312 downwards.
AGTGAAAACAGAAATCATTCGTGCTGGAAACTGTTTACAGATGATCTCGACTCGAGTTCGAACAAGCACAACGGAATAAAAAGAGTAAGAACCAGCGCTGTCTGTCACCGTTAAATAATCTGTCATTGTTCTGAGACTTTGGCTGCATCTGATGGTCATTACAGGGACTACAGATTAACAGATTTAATCCCAAAAACACTCTGGTTTCATTGTGTTTACAATTGAAATAGCACACAAGGTCGACGCAAACTTAAAGATCTAGAGTGTTTTTAAAATCTGGATTGAAGTTAAACTGGTTCTGAAGTTAGTTTCTCACCGGGCTGCAACGTTACAAGAAAATACACAAACTTTCTATTAGAACTGGTTTCATGGGAGATTTCAGTTTAGTCACAGAATATCTTAATTTGATCTCAAATGTCTCTGAGTTTTGGAACATTTCTCCCACTTCTGAACATGAGAACGGATTCAGATGAGTTCCAGAGAGAACAATATAAATAAATCCTGTTTATGTTCCTGAAACGGAGGCACAGTTAAAAAGAAAACGCTCTTTTAGTTTGATCAGCAGAATCTTCATCAGGTTCAAACAACTTATTCTGATGTTTGTCAAGTAACGAACTGAATGTTTGAAGGATGAAGAAATGTTGATTGAACAGCTGATTCATTTAACAGTAACATGTCGGTCAGTCTGATACAAACAGTTTCTCATCTTGTTTGAATTCACCATTTCAAAGGAAAATAAATAGCAAAAGCAGAAAAACACGATCACAAGCCGTAATCAGCTGAAAACACAACAACACAGCTGCTGAGAATCCTCCCAGATGTTTTGGTAAATAAGAACAACTTCCTCGCTGATTTGTCCTCATCAGTCGCGGTCCGGTGAGATTCTAGCTTTAAAAACAAAACGAGTAGAACCTCCTAGAACCTTCTCACATGGACACTTCAGCTGCTGCAGCTTTTCACACATCCTGTAAATACAGACTGTAAAGCTCGTTCAGCTCACGTTCCCTTTGAACGGAGGATTAGAACCCTCACACACGCCGCTGACAGGTTCCTACACACACTGAGGTAAAACTGACACACACACGCGGATTGTTTTGCTCCATGAGTTGATGCTGTACATATATTTCTCAATATGTTTGATACTGTGATGTAAATGTAGAGTCCTGATACGTGTGTGTGTGTGGGGGGGGGGGGGTGGAACCGATAAGAAGCACATTCCTGAATCTTCTCTGTCCGTGTGTTTGTTTTCTTCAAATTCTTTCCTGTTCCACTGATTCACATGTATATAAAGTGCAGATGTGTACACATGTGCAATACACACTACTCAAGCAATTTTACTGTGACTTATATTGATAATTGTCACTTTTTCAGCCTGTTTTTTCGTCCTGGTTTCCTGTTGATGGATCATGTTGCAGGATCTTAATAAGGGAAGAAGACCCATGTGATTCTTCACTCTCTGGTGTAATTCAGGGGTTTGTGGACATTTTATTAAAGCCCTTTTTTTTTTTAATCACTCACTGTAATGTGACATTGAATCTGTTTTTTATTTTTTTTTTTATTTTTTTTTTTTTAAGTGGGCTTGTTTAATTTGTCTGGAAAATCAATAAAGCAATTCACGGACATGCAGCAGCCATTTTTTTTATGTTGCCGGACAGAATATGTTCTGTGGTGTTTGATTCAGTATTTTAAACATTTTGTAACTGATAATCGCTGGAAACATGACGTACTTATTTTAACCCGTTAAGCATCTGAGGCCCCGCCCACAAACGTGCACTTCTCGTGCATGTCTTGTGGAGTCCAGCTTTTAATAATATGCACATGTGACATATCATTTGAAAGCTGAGAGCCTTGTGATTGTAGTTCTAGATGAAAATCAAGGATAGACTGACCCCTGAAAAGATCACCAGGGTTTTCTCAGCCCAAACCCCCTCCTGTAAGTATCAATAAAATGTCAAACTTACAGATTTCCTGTCCGTTGAATTTAATTTGCGTTTTAAAAATATTTGGGGCGAAAATTGCAGGAATGTTAAAGGGTTAACATGTGCCTAACATGTTAACATGTGCCCACAGTTTTAGCGTTATAAACAAAACAAATAGATTAAATGCTAACTGGATGTGCAGATTGACAAAGTTCAGTCCAGTAATGTGTTTTGAGGAGTTTCAGTCAGGATTTACAGTTTATTTTGAGCTAATAATGTAGTAATCTGGATGTTATCTTTGACCAGGACATGTTCTTTAGTTCTCATATGAAGCATGTTACCAGGACGGCCTACTTCCACCTGCGTAACCAAATCAAAAATTAAGTGTTGTAGCGCAGTTCTTCTTTGGGGAGTCATTGTAGAAGGTTCTAGCTGTGGACAAGAAGGATCTCCTGTAGCGGTCTGTGTTGGATCTGAAGAATCTTCTGCCTGAGACACTCTGCTGTTGAGTTACTGTGTTCTGAAGAGGATGATGAGGGTTCTCCATCGTGTTCTTCATCCTCCTTTGGACAATCAACTCAAGAGACTCTAGATCAGATCCAGAACAGAATCAGTCCTCCTTATCCACCTGTTCAACCTCTTCATGTCACTTGCTCTGATGCTCCGCCCCCAACAGGTGACTGCAGATATGATCAGCTGACAAACTCCTCTTCTTTTGTTGGTTCTCTTCAAATCTCTGTCTGCCTGTATTGTTTGAAAGCCAGACAGAGACACGCTGGAGTCCGGGATATGCTCCTTTAGCCGTGTCTCAGTAAAACACATGATGCTGCATTTCCAATACTCTGGCTGAGTCTTCAACAGAGTTTAAAGTTCATCCATTTTGTTAGCAAAGAGATCTCACATTTATCAATATGACTGATGGGAGTGAAGGTTTAAACTTCCTCTTTCTCTCTCTTCACTTTGCTCCTGCCCTGCATCCACATCTTCTTCTTTTGAGCTCATCAGGGATCCGGAGTTTCAATTTGAGGATTATTTCAGCCTTAGAAATGTCAGTTAGCTGCTCTTTCTTGTAAACAAGTCTCTTGTTGCCATGTGAGAGACCAATAGAGTCAAACTGACATTGACTACTTCCTGTTAGTGTTTTAATAATCTGCTAAATCACAAAACACTTGTTCATTTTTATTTAATACATATTGTAGTGGAATCTTTCATGTTTAATATGTATCCTGTCACTCTAAATAACTTTCTCTCACTCTATTACAGTGGGGCAAAAAAGTATTTAGTCAGCCACCAATTGTGTAAGTTCTCCCACTTAAAAAGATCAGAGAGGCCTGTAATTTTCATCATAGGTATACCTCAACTATGAGAGACAAAATGAGGAAAAAAAATCCAGAAAATCACATTGTCTGATTTTTAAAGAATTTATTTGCAAATTATGGTGGAAAATAAGTATTTGGTCACCTACAAACAAGTAAGATTTCTGGCTTTCACAGACCTGTAACTTCTTTAAGAGGCTCCTCGGTCCTCCACTCGTTACCTGTATTAATGGCACCTGTGTGAACTCGTTATCAGTATAAAAGACACCTGTCCACAACCTCAAACAGTCACGCTCCAAACTCCACTATGGCCAAGACCAAAGAGCTGTCAAAGGACACCAGAAACAAAATTGTAGACCTTCACCAGGCTGGGAAGACTGAATCTGCAATAGGTAAGCAGCTTGGTGTGAAGAAATCAACTGTGGGAGCAATTATTAGAAAATGGAAGACATACAAGACCACTGATAATCTCCCTCGATCTGGGGCTCCACGCAAGATCTCACCCCGTGGGGTCAAAATGAGCATAAGAACAGTGAGCAAAAATCCCAGAACCACACGGAGGGACCTAGTGAATGACCTGCAGAGAGCTGGGACCAAAGTAACAAAGGCTACCATCAGTAACACACTACGCCGCCAGGGACTCAAATCCTGCAGTGCCAGACGTGTCCCCCTGCTGAAGCCAGGACACGTCCAGGCCCGTCTGCGGTTTGCTAGAGAGCATTTGGATGATCCAGAAGAGGATTGGGAGAACATCATATGGTCAGATGAAACCAAAATAGAACTTTTTGGTAGAAACTCAACTTGTCGTGTTTGGAGGGGAAAGAATGCTGAGTTGGATCCAAAGAACACCATACCTACTGTAAAGCATGGGGGTGGAAACATCATGCTTTGGGGCTGTTTTTCTGCAAGGGGACCAGGACGACTGATCCGTGTAAAGGAAAGAATGAATGGGGCCATGTATCGTAAGATTTTGAGTGAAAACCTCCTTCCATCAGCAAGGGCATTGAAAATGAGACGTGGCTGGGTCTTTCAGCATGACAATGATCCCAAACACACCGCCCGGGCAACGAAGGAGTGGCTTCGTAAGAAGCATTTCAAGGTCCTGGAGTGGCCTAGCCAGTCTCCAGATCTCAACCCCATAGAAAATCTCTGGAGGGAGTTGAAAGTCTGTGTTGCCCAGCGTCAGCCCCAAAACATCACTGCTCTAGAGGAGTGTGTGAAAACCTTGTGAAGACTTACAGAAAACGTTTGACCTCTGTCATTGCCAACAAAGGCTATATAACAAAGTATTGAGATTAACTTTTGTTATTGACCAAATACTTATTTTCCACCATAATTTGCAAATAAATTCTTTAAAAATCAGACAATGTGATTTTCTGGATTTTTTTTCCTCATTTTGTCTCTCATAGTTGAGGTATACCTATGATGAAAATTACAGGCCTCTCTGATCTTTTTAAGTGGGAGAACTTACACAATTGGTGGCTGACTAAATACTTTTTTGCCCCACTGTAACTCACTTCCATCCAAGTTTATAAATATTCACTTAGAATGAGGTTATGCAGATTAACACAATTTGATCATTTTATTTTTGTTATTTTGCTCCTAAAACTGTAATTTCACATTTTTTGTAGAAGTTTAGAATAAAACACTGTGTTCTAAAACAACTTTATTCAAAATCAACAACTTTATTTATTAAATTCTTTGTGAGACAAATCAACAAATACAAAAAGATCAGTATTAAAAATAAACATGTTTTCTGTCAGCGTAGAGACGCAGCGTCCGCTGTGAAGCGCGTCGCGGCTAAACTCGGTGATCTAACTCTCCGGTGAGTAGATCTTGATGAGGTGTTGCAGCTCGGTGGGGAACCTGGTGAGCGGGCAGCGCTGATTGGTTCTCACGTACGTGTAGATGCAGCGGTAACAGAAGACGAAGCCCGAGGTGGACAGAACCGTGGCGTTCGTACACAGTTTGTTGCAAAGCGGGCAGGTCCTGCTGTCGGCGCCCGGCTGAGCGTCCTCCCCGTGGACCTCCTGCAGGTGGAGGGGGGGAGGGGGTGCAGGCAGGGAGCTGAGGGTTTTTACAGTGTTCTGGTTTTCAGAGGAGTACCACCACTCCAGAAACTGCAGGAAGAAGACACCCAGGGACAGAGAGGTGGAGAGGGAGACGACCACGCCCCTCGCTGCTTGGGACACCAGCCACCACGCTCGCTGCAGCAGACTGCAAACACATTGAAGACACAGAGTGAACCAACAACAACCAGTTGGTCCGGCGTATTTATCCCCCGTGATACTGTGTTTTTAATGACCCGCAACCAAACCGGGACGTTTCTGGAGTTTGTTGTGTGAAACTGAAACGAGAGGAACGTACCTGCTGTCAGCAGGGAACCCGACGCCACCCTGTTCTCGCTCCATGTCACTGATATCTCGAGCGTTGAGTCGAGCTAGTCGAACGTTGGCGAGCCAGAGCAGAGGGCTGTGAGTTCTGGTGACCTGGAACACAAACAGCAGCTGCTGGCAGAAGATCCAGGCCCGCCACGTGAAGCTGACGTAAGGGTACGCCGCCACGGCCGCACGGTACAACCTCTGACTCCGGGTCTGGGTCAGCCTGATGGAGAAGTCCTCTTCCTCCCTCTGCCGTGCCAGCACCGCCTCCAGCTTGGCCCGAAGGTATGGAACCAGACACAGGAGAAGAAGTGACAGCCAACGGGACTTCCTGCCCAGACCCAGGCGCACAGGAAGCCCCGGCGGGCCCGACACTCTCTTCAGGCCGTAGAAGTTCTCAGAGAAGGAGGCGCTGGTGTAAGAGAGGAAGTGGTTCTGGAGGAGGAGATCCAGCAGGAGGTAGATCTCATCGAAGCTTCTCCACAGGACGCCAAAGCGTGACGGGTTGGATTCAGCCAGAACCTGTGGATCCGTTAGAACTCAGTGATACTGCAGGTGTTATGAATAAAGTGGTAACTGGAGAGTGACGCACACTCACCTTGATGGCATGCCTCAGTGCCGGTTTCACCGCCTCCATCAGAGACTCCTGGGCCAGAACTTCAAAGATGGATGGCTGCTCACTGGCAGCTGTGGAGGTGAGGTGGGCTCCAGCCTCCGCCATGGCTCTAGAACCAGCAAACCTGTATTTAACACAGTGATAATAAACAAAACTAAAATGTGCGACATCTATTTTGATTCAATCAGCTGATAACGTGTTGGAGAAAGAAGTTTATGTAAGTCACGTGACCAGCACATGACATAAAGCCGGTATCAAGCGGTTATATTCAGCAAACAAACTATAAAACACCCGTCAGCAGGATAAAAAGGTGCAGACAGAGTGAAACTTACCTGCTGTCTGTTAGCCGGAGAGCTAGCAGCGCCGCGTGGGCTCACCTTTTATCTGCATCACGTGACGCTTTACGAAGAGTCCGTGCTGCGCGAGACCGTGCAGCAGAAATAGAAACGTTTACTTCTATTGTCACTTAAGTTTTCATGATAAACACGTAAATACGAGCTCAACCACCGCTACTTCTTCTACACCTGCAGCTGAGTCTGTTTCGTGTGAGTTACTGCCCCCTGCTGGACGGTTCAGGTAGGGCATCAAGCTGCTACAACACTGCTGTCAGAAATATTTTATTAATCTCCAAAGGGAAATTAGATGTTGTAACTCAGTGTTTCTTCAGAAATTCATTCTAGAAGGTTCTAGCTGTTGACGGGAAGGATCTCCTGTAGGTCTGTGTTGGATCTGAAGACGTTTCTGACTTGTTGACTTACTGTGTTGTGAAGAGGATGATGAGGGTTTTCCATGATGCTTTATTTATTTTTTTAAAGAATAATTCTTTTGCACAGTCAACATGAGGATCCAGATCAGTCCCCAGAACAGAACCAGCCTTCTTTACATTCCCTGTCCTCACAGACCCCAGTGGGTCGAGGAAGAAGCCGCTCATCATGGTTCTGGTTCTGTTGGAGGTTCTTCCTGTTAAATGAGAGTCGTTTCTTTCCGTTGTCACCAATCTGTGCTGCTCAGGATGAACTGATGGTTCGACCTAATCAGCTGGTTATTTAATAGGAAATGATTATTAATTGGCTTCTAAAAACTTACTGAATCTTTTTGCTGCCTCACCTGCTCTGATGCTCCGCCCCCAGCAGGTGACTGCAGGTGTGATCACACGCTCCAAAACAGATTTATAAAAGATCTTTAACAATCTTGCTGCAAACGTTGAAGGACCTGAACTTCTTCAGGAAGTTGAAACAACAGAAAACTCTAAAATGTAATCAATATTTTAATTATTCATCATCATGTTTGGAGTAAATTATTGATGACTCATTTAACTGATTCAAAAGGAAACCTACAAATACTGTAGAAAGTCATTTTACTCAGAACCTTCTGGGTCATTAGGTTATCTGTTTGCTCCGCCCCACAACTGTGACATCATTAGAAAACCTGGGATGATCTCATCATTTATAATAAAACAGAAACAGTACTTAACTAAAAAGGTCTAAAACTATGAGTCCCATCAGGAGGGATTGTTTATGTTTGTGTGTTTATCTGTTTGTCCGACCCACAGATGCACATTGTTAATGGACTTTATATAATATCTAATATGCAGAAAAACTGCTGGGAGGTACCAAAGTGCTGAGATGAGCGGGAGGGGAGTGAAGACACACTGTGGAGGATTAGTGGATTACTAACACAGCTGTCTGCACTCCATCACAATCACTGCCACATCTGGGATTCTCTATCGCTCGGATGTTTATTGGTGTCGAAGTCGTTGGACAGTCAGTCACCTGGAGACAAGATGTCTGAGTTCTTCTCGTGCACAAGAGGTGAGTGTGACATCTAGAATCAGCTATAATCTGACTTTACAATATAAGAAGTGTTACTGTGTTTAAACTGTCCTGTGTGAGCCGTAACAGCCTGGATCACTGACTTTAATCCTTTCACATGCTCTTCTCTCAATATCTGAGATTAAATGATTACGCTTTGATAAAAAAATGTAACAGATAAAAAGTCTAAACTTTTTAAATAAAGATAATAAATATGTTTCTCATGTCATAAAGAAACTTTACTTTTAGTTGTCCAAATTGTCTCTTTTCATATACGGTTCTGTATAAAAGTCCTGATCCATGTCCTATTTTTATTTTTGAATTTTAGTTTTGAGCCTTTAGATTATCAAAAAACAAATTAGAGTTTAAGTTATTAGCCAAAAACTTAGAATAAAGTGAATTGATCTGTATATTCAGTTCTGGTTCAGGTGTTTGGTCCTTTAGATGATGTTAATCTGCTTCTGGTATTTAACATGAGGACATCGAATGCTTTTAATAATCGTTTGAAATGATTAATAAATAATTTCCCAGTCAGGAGAGTGAAAAATGAGAAAAGGTTTGGAGAACTGACTGATTTTCATTAGGATTTTAAATAAATTGAGGTTATTTTTAGGTACATGGAGACATTTTGTTGTGTGAGAAAAGGATATATGAACTGCTGTGGTGTACTGAGAGATGGAATTTGGGATATTTGTCTGAACAGTTTTTCTCTAATCCACGATATATTTTTTCTTCCAATATCCATCATTTTTTTACACAGTAAAAAAGGTTAAATTGTGTTAAATACGCCGCAGAAATCAAAGAACATGATCCTCACAGTGCTGCTGTTCGGTGTATGAATAAGTTAAAACACTTAAATCACATGTTTCACTTTGAGTCTGTTTGTATTTTGGTTTTCTTTTGGATCCAAAGAACTTAAAACGTTTCAGTGGATGTTAGAAGGAACTACAACAAACTACAACCTGTTTGTAGTTCATGTGTAGTTTCAAATTTTCTTTTTTGTCATAGAGTTTCTTTTAATAGGCTGCACGGTGGTGCAGTTGGTAACACTGCTGTCTTACAGTGAGAATGTCCTGGGTTCGAATCCAGGCTGGGACTCTCTTGCATGGAGTCCACATGTTCTCTCTGTGCATGTGGGGGTTTTCTCCAGTTTCCTCCCACAAACCAAAACAATGCAAGCAGTTAATTGACAGTTCTAAATTGTCTGTAGCTGTTAGTGGTTGTTTGTCTGTGTTGCCCTGTGATAGACTGGCGACGTGTCCAGGTGTAGCCCCGCCTCTTGTCTAATGACAACAAGCAGATTCAGATGGACGGATGACAGCTCAGTGTTTTTGTTTAGAATTAACAGAAGCTGAAAACTAAACTGAAACGTTTTTCTAAATGTGAATCTGTTTTGCTGTTCTGGCTGATTTTTTTTCATGAAATTAGATTTATTTGGGATAAACTTTGCTGTAAAACTATTTACTTTGTGTTTTTATTTTCTACTGCAGAGCTCATTGACGAGAACAGAAGAAGTCAACTACCAAACTTCCCTCAACTTTCTGCTCTTCATCGTCTCCTCTGATCAGCTTCTGTTCCTTCAGCCGTCTAGAGAATCATGAATCTTATATTCTCTTCTCTTCTTTTCCTCATTTACTACATTCATTTCCTCTCACCCACCGTGACATGCTCACGCACGTGCCCTCATCAGTGCGTTTGCTATGAACGTGCTGAACTGGTGGACTGCCGCAACGGTAAATTTGAGCATGTACCCAGAGGTCTGCCACACGGCACATGGCTGCTGGAGCTCGGAGGAAACAATCTGAGCAGAATAAACACACACGCCTTCACTGGACTGTGGTCCCTGAGAGTTCTGGTGCTGACCAACAGTGAGATTAAAGAAATTTATCCACAGGTAGGAGCTAAGACTTCGAGGAACAACTGGGGAGAAAGTTGTTGAGTGTGTATGTTGCTACTGTCTTGTATCTCCATTTTTCACCATTTTCATGTTTTTGTATAAATCAGCTTCTTCTCTGTTTGAGGTTTTTTGGATAACCAGTCAATCAACAAACAGAGATGGACTTTTTTGAGATTTGATGAAATGTTCTGTTTTTGAGGAGAAAGTTTTTCTACTTTTGTAAAGATAAACAGATTGCATCAATGTTCAAGTTGGTCCTAAGGAATCCTGCAAACTACGCTGAACTAAACATTTTATATCTAAAAAACATTAGGAAACACTGATTAACAGACCTTTCGATCTGCATGAAGATTCGTCCGGCTTTGGGCAGCGACTCATTAATATTCATTAAGTAAATTTGTTGGACTCAGATTGGCTAACAAACTAGCCTATGAGAGCAAGGTATACTGTTTCCTGCCCCGCTGCACATGGCAACAGCACACGTAGTCTCTTCCTGTTTGTTACGTCTTATGCTAACAGCTTTTAGCCAGCAGCATGCTAGGCGTGGTTTCAGCTGCAGGAGCTGATGAATACTAACGAACAAAGGAGTTGTGGAAAAACAGATACAGGCCGTTTGAACTCGGGAGAACTCAGGTTTTATTGCCACCTGCGTAGTTTGAGAGATTAAAAACTGAAAGAGAAGTTATTGACCTGTTTTCACACCCACTATGAAGGTAAGAACACCTGTGGAGCTAAAATATTTAACAGAAACCTCAGAAAAACTGTTTTTAATGGAAGGAACTCTTTAAAGGTACGATATGTAAGAATTAGACCTTGTTGTCAAACCCAAGTCCCGTTCATGTAAAAAAAAGTCCACTCTCATCCCCCCCCCCAATTGTTCTGCAGAGTTGCCAGTTCCGATGTTGATCCTCGTTTAGATTCTCTTGTATTTGTTCAGTTTTGAGGAATGTCTGAAGGTCTATTTGTTCAGTATTGAGTTTTCCTAAGTGCGTTTGAACGCCCCATCACCCCAGCAGCTCAGTTAGAAGAATGTGGTGGTTTCTTACTTTTTGCTGCTGGTCGTTGTGGAATTACAGCTGCTTGTGTTGAAGACTTGGCAGCCTTGCAGACTGACATGTGATTTGTTATGGAACCAGGAAGTCTGGACGTGTTATGATTCCGGTCCAGACCAGCGTTTTTAAAATGACAGAATCAAGCAACCCCCCAGCCGGCTGAGATCGAAATCTGTTACAATGTGACTTTAATTTCAACAATAGTGGGACGTTAGACTGTTGTGTGAGTATTTCACTGTAAAATTCTTACATATTGTACTTTGAAGGTAAAAGATCTCAAAATCTCTAAAATCAGAGGGAGTTACAGACTGAAGCAGCTCTTTAGACTCACTGATACTCCAAATTGACAAAGTAAAAACTTTTGCAGATCTCAGGTTCAGTATAACAATTCTTTCTTTTTACGCAGGCGTTTTTCTCTTTGTCCTTTCTGGAGAAGTTGGATTTGAGCTGGAACCTATTGAGAACCCTCCCATTGGACTTCTCATCCAGTCTGTCGGCTCTCAAAGAGTTGCGACTGGAGCACAACAACCTCCATCACATATCTGGATTCAGGTACCCGTCAGTATTTTGATTCATTCCATCATGAATGTCTGAGGCCTCTTCATTGACGCTGACCTCATTCTGTGATTGTCCTTTTCTTCCATCGAGTCTGGAGTGTTTGGATAACATGGAAAAACTGGACCTCAGTCATAACCAGCTGGTATCCGTTGGCCCTGGTGTGTTCAGGGGCCTCTCGAGACTCAGGCAGCTCTATTTGCACAAAAACAGACTGACTATGCTGCAACAAGGCAGCCTTGACATGCTGCCTGCGCTTGAGGTAAATATACTTTAAATTACAAGATAATCTCTTAAAATTTGATGCTCGTAAGAAGAACTAATTTATTATTTCTGTGTAAATAAAGAAGAATCTGATAGAGAACAAAAGTATTGAGGAAGAATCACGTTATTTAAAGGTATATTATGTATGTAGAAAATGATGGCTTTTGATGTCAACACTAGGTGTCAGTAATGAGCCAAATCACAAACCCATCACTTCCATTAACTACCACAGGGTGGCAGAAGCGAGTATTATTCCTCACTCCGTCACACAGAGCAGCAGATCAGAAACTCGGCCAAAAACAGGCTTATACTGACTCTAGTGGTGGAAAATAATACTACAAGTTTGCCGGATTGCCCAAAAAATTAAAAAAGATCAATAAATTTAAAAATAAATCACATATGGAATTATGTCAAACAACATGTTGTTTAGCTCTCTAATTACAGTATTTGTTTTGAAAAAGCATAGTATCAAAATGTTTACAAAATTCTGCCTTTAAGGAGTAAATAAAACTTAAACATTAAGAGAACTCTGATGCATCTGATAACTGAAATTGTTTTACATCAATCTGTGTTCAGATCCTCCAGCTGAGGGACAACAACATCTCCCAGATAGACACGAACGCTCTGGCTCCTCTCTACAGTCTGGCAGTTCTTAATCTGGAAGGAAACAACCTTCATCATCTCAGATTTAAGACTTTCATCAGCCTTCATACAACTGCAACCCACATCCAGCTATCAGGTTGGTTAAAAGGTTTTAAATTTCATGAAATTTACTCCACAACAATCTAAACTGTCCATATTTCCCTTTGTGTCCTTAAACATGGACGATCCCATCCTGCAAATAGAACTTTTTCTTTGTAGGAGACAAACACATTTTTTTTACTTTTAGTGCTCGTTTGTTAGCCGTGTCCTTCAAATCTCAAGTTTATTAATGGAATAACTAATTTCGCTGACATCCAGGGAAATACTGAAGCAAGACAAGCTGTCTGTGGTTAACTCTTCCACTCCTCATCAATCTACATCTTAATCAGAGTTGAAACATTTTATATCTAAAAATTGTTAGGAAACACTGATTAACAGACCTTTCAATCTGTCTGCATCAAAATTCTAATATTCATTATTAGAATTTGCTGGACTCTGATTGGCTAACACACTAGCCTATGAGAGCAAGGCATACTGTTTCCTGCCCCGCTGCGCATGGCAACAGCACACGAAGTCTCTTCCTTTTTGTTAAATCTTATGCTACAGCTTTTAGCCAGCAGCATGCTAGGCATGGTTTCAACTGCGGGAGCTGATGAATACTAACGAACAAAGGAGTTGTGATGAAACAGATACAGGCCATTCGGACTCGGGAGAACTCGTGTTTTATTGCCACCTGCGTAGTTTGAGAGATTAAAACCAAAAGAGAAGTTGTTGACCTGTTTTCACACCCACTATGAAGGTAAGAACACCTGTGGAGCTAAAATATTCAACAGAAACCTCAGAAAAACTGTTTTTAATAGGGCCGGGACTCGATTAAAAATTTTAATCTAATTAATTAGAGGCTTTGTAATTAATTAATCAAAATTAATCGCATTTTAATCGCATATAAATATTTGACCAGAGAACAGTGAGAATTTTTTTCAAACTGATTTTTAGTATACCATTGAATCATGACTGAATACACATAAGCTTAAGCAACAAAATATTGTTTATTTTTGTTCAACCAAGTCCAACAGACCAGTGCATTAAGTGTAGAAAATGTCTACACTTGTACTCGGAGTCGGGCTAACGTCCACGCTAGCTGCTATATGTTTAACATTGAGGTGATACTTCAGGCCCGATGTGCTGCGGTGATGTGCAAATTCCTTGCTGCATAGCTTGCACACACACATGCTCTTATCCACGCTTCCATCCAGTCATTTTTTATAACAAAACTTTCCATCCACGGGGCCAATCAAAGCGGTCGCTTCTTCATTCATGTTCACTGTGGTTTGTTGTTGTCCTAAATAATGAATGCTGGTAGGTGCTCCAGTATAATCGGTCCGCTGAAACTCATGAGAGATGTTCTGCGGTGCTTAAATAAGTGCGATTAAAATGCGTTAAAAAAAATGAACGCGTTATTTTTGTGTAATTAATTAATCTTAATTAACGCGTTAAAGTCCCTGCCCTAGTTTTTAATGGAAGGGCCTCTTTAAAGAACAAAATATTGACAGATTATAATAAATCATGAGCACAAGGAATGTAAACATCACCACACATAACTCATTCATTAAAACAGTAACACTGTACCAGCAGTGAGTATCACCTCGGACCTCTTCCAGTTTACAGCTTCTGTTTGGGCCACAGCGCTTGCCGTACATTCAAGTAACTGTAGATGTTTCAGATAAGATAAGAAAAGTGGAGGAAAACGATCACAGCTGTAATGTTATCCTGGTTACATATTAACATATATTCAGATTAAAGGTTATATAATATTGTTTTAATGTTATTTTTCCTTAACACCAAATTAATATATATTTAAACCTATAGATCTATATAACAAAATATCCCCCATTTTTCTGTCACATATTTGTATAACATTAAAAGAAGGTATCAACACTTGTTTTTTTTTTTTACTTAAAACACTGGTCCTGGGGCCATTTGGGGCCCTCCAGTTCTGTGTATATTAGCCCATGTGTGATTTTGATGCTCCGAGTATTAAAATATCAAAATCGTTTTCACCCAAATCTGATAATCCTAAAAAGATCTAGTGTTTGAGGTGTTCTGTAAATCACACAACACACTTGAAACATGTGATACTGACTGATCTCGTTCTCCTGTCAGGCAACCCGTGGAGCTGTGACTGTGAGCTGCATCGTGTCTTTAGTAAGATTTTACATGTCCGTCACCTCCATATTGACGACTACCGTAATGTGACCTGCCAGGACCCTCCGCAGCTCATGGGGGCTTCTCTGGCCTGGGTGGACAGCCAGCTCTGCATTGCGGAGACGGCCACGGTTCTTGTGATCACGGTCACCGTGCTGGTCACTGTGGTTGCAGCTGTGGTCATGGCAGAGAGGAACAGGAAGAAGAACCGTGGAAAGAACTGGGACGCTGAATCACAGAGTCCAGCATCTTAAAACGCTGCATAAAGAGTGGAAGAACATGAAAGAGAGTGAACAGAGCTGATAGTGTTACTGTTAGTAGTGAAACCAATGAGTTTATATTTATAGAGGGGAAATGCCATGATGTTGTGTGTGCAAAGTTGGCTGCCATATTGAAAAAGCAAAATTCCTGCTCACTGCAGTGCGTATAGTATAACTGTGAGTGTTTATATGTAAAGTGGTTCCTTGTTAATTGCAGGAGTTACGTTCTGCAGGTTATTTTTAGAAGCCACAAATTAGTCAACTTTATTTTTTACAATTATTCTAGATGTTTTATGGCTGTAAAACCCTTCACTATACATTTTATACACTTTTCTCTCTTGTTAAGGCGCATAACACTGTTCGGTGTAATATATAAAAAAAACATGCATAAAGGTGAACCACGTTATAGTGAGGGACCGCTGTAATACACATGTAGTTGCTAGATATATTTACACAGCTTCTAGTAATGTATAGAACACGTTATACTCCATAGACTTTTCTATATGTCACGTGACTACGGAGTATTTATTAACTGTATATTACTGTTATTATTACAGTTATTGTCTTGTTTTTGGTTCTTTTTAAACTCAGAGTTCTTGAGAGGTGTATTACCCACAACACTAGCCAAAAAGGAACAAATCATCATTTTACCAGCAGACAAAGGAAGAACCACCGTGATTATGGACAAAGACAAGTACAAACAACAGATGGAACAAATGCTGGAAGACAAAAACACATACAAAACAATAAAAAAAGACCCAACAGAAAAAATAAAGAAGAACATGAAGAAAACTTTGAAATCACTACAAGACAATGGAAAAATAACAGAAGCAACGTACAAATACTGGATCCCAACAGCCAACATAATCCCGAGAATTTACGGAACCCCGAAGATACACAAAAAAGACATTCCATTAGGACCAATAGTTGACAGCATAGGATCACCCACTTACAACATGGCCAAAGAAATCAGCAAGATCATCAGTCCATTACTAGGTAACACAGATCAACACTGTAAAAATAGCACAGAACTGGCCAACGAACTCAAAAAGACAACAATAGAAGATAATGAGATTTTAATTTCACATGATGTCATTTCACTATTTACAAAAACTCCCATCCACAAAACCATCGACATAGTTAAACACAGGCTCAAACAGGACAAAACCCTACGGAAAAGAACAAACTTAACAACTGAAGATTTAATACACCTAATAGAACTGGTAGCAGATTCCACCTACTTCACATACAATGGACTCATATACAAACAGTTGGAAGGCTTCGCCATGGGAAACCCACTGTCAGCCACATTATGTGAATATTTTATGGAGGACTTGGAACAAAAAGCAATAACAACATCCCCTTCGAACTGCAAAATAACACTTTGGAAACGCTACGTGGACGACATAATAGAAATAATACCCAGGGGACAAACGGAAACTTTAACAAAACACCTCAACAATATGGATGAAACCAACAATATCAGGTTCACATACGAAGAAGAGAAAGACAACAGCATAACATTCATGGACATGAAAATAACCAGACAACCAGACGGAACACTAAAAATCAACATATACAGAAAACCTACACACACACACACCAACGAAACCATTTAAGACAATAAAACAACAACTGGTGCATCCAAAGGACAAAATACCATCCGATAAAAAATGCGGCGTCGCCCCCTGCTGCCCGCTCATAAAAGGAAGTAACATCTACAGAAACAACAGCTCTGAAGAAGGCGGAAGTAAACACGCCGAAACATGTCAGCAACAGGTAATACACCTCTCAAGAACTCTGAGTTTAAAAAGAACCAAAAACAAGATGATTTTTCAATACTCAGTAAGAACCTACCTCAAGATTACGGTTATTGTATTTGGAACAAATGCATTCATTTTTAAGCATTTATTGATAATAACGTAATTCTTATTTCTATCGCTTTATGCTTCCTATGTATGTATACTGGAGGTTATTTATGCCAGTGATATTGTGACACATTGTAATAATTTTAATGTCACAGCTTCTCTGCTTGAATATGTAAATATTTTGTTCAAACAGCCTAAATGCCTTGATATGTAGGAAGAAAATAACAATAAGTGTTAAATTATTCTTCAGTGTTTTGTTACCGATATTGAACTATTTAAAGATTATGACAAAAAACATCTTCAGACCACGTTGTGTGCATGGGTGGAGGCGAAGGTACCAGCCCTGGGTCAGTGCCCTGGCTGTTGATGCTGCTGATGCAGATGGCTCCCATGATGATGTTTTCCTGGCCCGTTGCTGATTTTGTTTATTGTTATTTTTATGTGTGTGCGTGCATTTGGATGGGTTGGGTTGGGGGGTGTGGTCGTGATGATGGTTTTTATTTTGGGAGAGGGGGGGGTTGTGGGGTCTTTTACATCTGTAAAGCACTTTGAGAAGCTTTCTAGTTTGAAAAGCGCTTTATAAATGAAGTTGATTTGCTTTGCTTTGATAATGTTGGGTCTTATTCACCCTTAAATTTAGTGTTTGTTAAAATCTATTTAATACGGCATTTATATAGACTTGTATGTTTTGAGAACACTGCAGATTTTTTTTAGAAAGTTTATAATAAGCACGCTGTGGTTCTTTTACTGAACCTGCCAACCCTTGTGTCATTGTTTACTGCATCTTTCAACATGGCGGCCAACGTTTGCACACATTGGCCAGTGTAAAAAGCCTTGCATGTCCCCTCTATAAATATAACCTCATTGAGTGAAATAACCTGTAGCATATAATCTGAATCTTTGTTTAATTTCTATTGAAGTTCTGTAGTAAATGATTTTAGTTCTGGTGGTGGAGGATGTTTTAGCCCTTTTTAACATCAAGGATGTCCCTGAGGGTCAGTGAAAATGTTTTAAATGTTAAATAATATATGTTGCATTGGATGTTTTTCAACCTAGTTTCCTAAAAATATTGTTCAAAAATTAAATCTATTTCATGTAACCAAGTTTAAACAATTTCTAAATAAGTAGCAGCATCATGACAGGTCTGAACCTAAATATTAGCCTATATGTTGTTTCCACCCACCACCACTAGATGGTAGTAAATCATAAGGTGTGGTTGGTATGCTGATTTGTTTTCCTTCTTCCTCTTTAAACTAACAGGATTAAATAAGAAAAATAATAAGTCTTATTTTGGGATGAAGTGAAGTAAAAAAAATGTAGCTATAGAATGTGTGTGTGTGTGGGGGGGGGGGGGGGGGGGGGGGGGGGGGGGGGGGGGGGGGGGGGGGGGGGGGTTCTGCTCATAACCCCGGGCTCAGTTTGATGAAATCTGACGAGCTATACAGGAAGTGTTTTTTCAAAAAAAACGAGTATACAAACAATTGTAACTTGACACGTATTTTTAGACAGCACACGCGCTAATAGGAAACTACTAAAAACACAAAAAGAAAAAAAAATACAAGCAGAACTTTTCAGACTTGGACTTTATTGTTATGGCTAATAAAACAACATGAATAATTATTTTGGTTCTGTGAAGCAGCAGCTTTGTTAAGTTCTCCAGGACTTGCAGCTCTGATCCAGGTTCGGGAGCATCATGTGTTCTGGATACAGATGTTCTCCACAGCGCTTGGTGCAGGGAAACGATGCGCATGCGCATCATGTCTTTAATGATTGCAGTCAGATTCAGCTCTGATCCCGGTGTTTATGTGTCTTCAGACAGAAAGACAAGAGTCAAACAGATAAAACAATCAGTTGTTTTAAAGTTATTAAGTTAGAAGTTTGTTCAGAGTTGCGAGTGTCTGATTTGGTTTTAGACAAAAAATCTTTGAATCAGTTTAAAAGTTTAGTCACGTTTGGAAGTTCACTGAAGATTTACATTAAACGTACCGGACTGCAAACACTGATGGATTAATGGAGTCACTTAATAATACTAAATAGATGGTCTAGTGTCCTTTTTTGAATACACGCGTTGTGTAAACAACAAACTGTCACCCAAAACATTTGGGTGACAGTTTGTTGTTTTTTCTTGCCAGCGGATCCAGCCAAGAGCCAGCACGGCACGACTTGAAAATTGCAACCGGTGGAGATGGAATCGGTCTGGGCATGCAGATTTTTTAATACTCAGTAAGAACCTACCTCAAGACATTACATTGTCCTAAATTGAAGATATTATATAGTTCCCATTGCATCAGCAGATGTGTTTGTCCAATGAGCATACAGTTTGTGATATTAAGTGAATGTAGTGAGCAATAACACAGGTCGAATGTGTTAAAATTGTTAAATTGCTACGAGTTGAACCGCTGGATAGCTGTTTTGAAGATGTTTGTATGTAAAGTTCTGTTTATACAGTTTTGAAAATACAATTTCATCCTGTCAAACACAGCACTTTTGGCGTTTTGGACATACTTTGAAGTACATTTCAAGTACAAGTACTGCTCATTAAATCTTAACCACCGTCACTAAAAACACAAAAAGAAAAAAATACAAGCAGAACTTTTCAGACTTGGACTTTATTGTTATAGCTAATAAAACAACATGAATAATTATTTTGGTTCTGTGAAGCAGCAGCTTTGTTAAGTTCTCCAGGACTCTGCAGGTTCGGGAGCATCATGTGTTCTGGATACAGATGTTCTCCACAGCGCTCAGTGCAGGGAAACGATGCGCATCATGTCTTTAATGATTGCAGTCAGATTCAGTTCTGATCCCGGTGTTTGTGTCTTCAGACAGAAAGACAAGAGTCAAACAGATAAAACAATCAGCTGTTTTAAAGTGATAAAGTTTGTTCAGAGTTGCGAGTGTCTGATTTGGTTTTAGACAAACAGTCTTTGAATCAGTTTAAAAGTTTAGTCATGTTTGGAAGTTTACTGAAGATTTACATTAAACGTACCGGACTGCAAACACTGATGGATTAATGGATTCTGCAGCGGATCCAGCCAAGAGCCAGCACGGCCAGCAGGACCAGAGACGGGTGGAGACGGACTCTGGCGGGTCTGGGTCCTGAGACGTGACCAACACCGACGGGCCCCGCAGGTTCGATTTGGCGGATCCAGAAGCGGCTGAAGTTGATGCTGATGGAGAAAACTGGATCGATGCTTCCTTCATGGTAAACTTCGATTAGAAAGTTTTTAATTTCGTGTCGATTCTCATATGAAACCCGGAGCCTCCAGCCTCTGAGAGTCAGATGTAGAGAGACTCTCTCATTGATCGCATCCATAGTGAACTGAAGTTTAATTCAATTACTTGTTAAAGTGTAAAAAAGTATAAAAACTGCAAGCGAGCCTTCCACGCCTCTTAACACAGACGGTCTGAGTACAACGTCCTTTTTAAACTGGTCAGACCTGCGGTAGGCGGTACAGGTGTAATTCCATCATTGCGTTTCTTATAGCTTTTATGCATGAGTCAAGAAGAAATGAAATAAAAGGAGGAGTCTAGAAGAAATTCCTACTCCCATTTAGACTGGCAGATGTGTTTGACCAATGAGCATACAGTTGAAATATGAGCTATAACATGAACGTGTAAAAGTTGTTTCATTTCCAGGGTTGATCTGCTGGATAGCTGTTTTGAAGATGTTTGTATATGTAAAGTTATGTTTATACAGTTGTAATAATTTGGTTTTATTCAGGTTTTCAACAATTACCGATTAATGTTTGTTTATTGCTGTGAGAAATTTAGAAAAGACAAGCTTCAGCTTAAGATTAAGATTGCCTCGGTGATTATAGGAGATAAACTGACTTTTTATTAATATAAGCGCACACACGAGCTACGGACAGCAAAGAAGCGGAGAGAAAAGAAACTTTAGCGCCGCACATTTATGAAGACATGCACAAAGATTTTATTACTTCGTACTTTTTGAGTAAATGTACTTCAAAGTATGTCCAAAACACCAAAAGTGCTGTGTTTGTGCTTTTGGGTGACAGTTTGTTGTTTTTTCTTGACAGCGGATCCAGCCAAGAGCCAGCACGGCACGACTTGAAAATTGCAACCGGTGGAGATGGTATCGGTCTGGCCATTTTATATGGCCACAGTATCCATTTATTACTTTACTTACTATTATTTATTAATGTCGCTGATTTTTAGTGAATATTTTCATGTAATAAATGCGTACTGTGGCCATATAAAATACTTTTTCAAGATAATCTCACCTGTAGTAGATAGTACATCATATTTATGATGTACTACAGCAAACAGAATGGTAAAGGGACATTTCGGTGATTTTTAGTGAATATTATCAGGTAATAAATGCGTACTGTGGCCATATAAAATACTTTTTTTTTAGTTTTGAGAGAGAATGATTTTTCTCAGAGAGAAAATATTTTTACTTTGATAGCAAAAACACAATATTGGAGTGCAAAGACAGGGTTTTTGAGAGTTCTCCCCCCTTTGGAGATATTTAAAAAAAAAAAAAATTTATATATTATATGGCAAAATTATTTATCTAAAAACTTTTTTTAGTCTCAAATATTATTATTTTTTTTACTATCACTGTGAATAATTTTTCTCTCAAATATAGTTATTTTGCTTTCCCTTTTCTTTTCCTTTCTCACATCACTTATTTTTTTGCATTTAATAATAACACAAAAAACCTCCATATGAAAAAAGCCCAAATCCATCGGTGTTTGTCTCTTTCCTATCAGCTCAGACCCCAGTCGACTCAAGCAGAAGGCCGCCTATCCTTGTTTTGGTTCTGAGATTTCTTCCTGATAAAAGGGAGTCATTCCTTTCCACTGTTGCCAATTGTGCTGATCAGGATGGGATCTCTGTAAAATAAAAATAAAAAACTTTTTTTTATATTTATTTTGATTCAAAGTTTATTGTAACAGCAATAATCTGTAATTTATTTCATCAAGGCTAAAAAAGGGTTCACATTGCTTACTTTTGTCCTGTTTTTACTGCTCTACATTATTGCACCATTAATGGTATCAGAAAAGAAAATCCAATCGGCAAAAATCCGTCCGTCCATCCGTCTGTAGCTACATCCATCTGTCCGTCCAGACATGGGCTATTTTTAGTATTTGCACTTTTAAAGCCCATTTTTCTTTATTTACTACTTCTAGTGATCGTGCTGCTGATAAAACAAAAAATCTGGTGGAGGTGGTGAAATGAAAGTTTAGACTTTGCTGTTAAGTTTTTAGAGAACTGTTCAGCAATCAATGTTCATAACTCCTGCTTTAAATCTGGGTGTGATATTGTTTTATTTTCTCTTCTTAATGGCACCACTAGAGATTTAACCTGCAGCCAATTGTTTTTATGTTTTTTCATCAATAAAATGTTAAGGAATGAAAATATGCTTTTTACATTTTTCTAAAGCCCTGAGTGCCTCAGCAGTTTGATGTTTGAAATAAGTTTCAGTATCAGATCACTGGATTTTCTTTCTCTTTAGTTTAGAACAAGCATGTGTGTATGAAATGTAACCAGTTTTTTTCCCATCTTTCCAGGGTGACAAATCAGGAAATTCATTCAGTCAGTGAAATCAAAGAGCTTAATGCTTTCAGTTATGGGTGCCCCAGCTGGGAATTTGCTTGTGTTAATGGCCTGTTTGGCAGCCAGAGGACTGTGCCAGATAAGCAGAGGTGAAGATGAGGTTTTCCCTGACTTACCGATCCATACCACCCTGCAACCTTTTGCCTTCTTCAGTACTTCCCCTCCTCTCCATATGTTCTGCCCTCAAAGAACCAACAACACACTCTGATCTGCACCAATTCTATACAGTTTAGTCTTTACTGCCCCCTGGTGGTAAAGAGAGCCCTGTACATTTATAGTTTCTAAGCCCTGTGTTGCCATTTAGTGGACAGATATTTTACTACAGCAAGTGTTTTATTTTTCACAAAAATGCTCATAATTGAAGATAAATAATAAAACACCGCGGTCAAGTGGTGAAATTTGGAAGCACTTCTCTGAATTTGTCTGGTGGGGGTTGATGATACAGCATCAAACACCCAATTGTGAGTTGGAGAACAACTATTTAAAAAGTATTTGGTCCCTTTTATATTAATTGTACATTTTAATAACAGTAGTAAGACTGGACTGATTGAACAGTTTTAACAATAAAACAAAATAATAAAATTAATAGAATCAACAATATCAAACACACCAATGATGTGATAAATGAAATAATGTTGACCTGTCTTGTTTAAATTATTAAGTGTCTTCTTGCTGTTGGGATACTGTCTGAGGAACAAGGTAAACTGAGAAAATTGTAAAAACTAAAGTAATACAATATTTATACATATTTATGATATAATACAAACAATAACTTTCGTATATGCCTGAACAACAAAAATAAACAGGATTTTTTTTGTGTGTGAATTTAAAAACAAACAGAGTACACCTGAGGACCAAAGAGGCAAATTCCCAAGACCCCCTCAACAACTCCATGAGGGTAAACATCTGATCCACTGTTCCATGACGTTGGTAAAAGCCACACTGCTCCTGATGAATGTGAGGTTTGATAATCAATTAGAGGCGCAACGTCCCCTGGGAGGCTGAGAAGTGTGATCCACCTTTTTGAAAATTGGGACCACCGCCCCAGTCTTCCACTCCACAGGTGTTGTCCTGGTCCTCCATGCCGCATTAAAGAGGCGTGTCATTCATGACAATTCCACCACATCCAGATCCTTCAGCATCTCAGAGTGAATCTCACCCACCCCAAGTCCTCATGCTCTGTGGAAGGGGAGCATGGTGCTCCTTCCACAATCTAACAATATCTCCAGTCTGAGTCAGCTGTTCTCCATCCAAACCAAACACAACCTGGGCTCTGTGTTCCCTTTCTGATGTTATTTGACAGCTCTAAATTGGCCCTCAGAGTGAGACTGTGTCTCTATGTGGCCCCGTGAGAAACAGGCAACCTGTCCAGGTGTAGTGTCGCTTCTCACCCAATAATCACTGGAGATGAGCTCCAGCTCCTCAGAACCCTGAACAGGAACAAGCACACACTGCAATAAAGATGTAATAACCCCCAAATCTACCTTTCTTTGCTAAAAAAAAATTCCATAAATAAAGCAGACATGTAGAGAACACTATTAGACATTATAGCCTACAGTAAATGAATGAATGAATGAATGAATGAAAAATACTTTTGTACTTACTTTTTTTTGTGAAGAGAATCAACAAACTGATCAGGAAAGCTGGATCTGTGCTGGGAGTATCTCTGGAGCCGCTGGAGCTGATTGTACAAAAAAGAATGCTGGACAAGCTGATGAAGATGATGGAGGACTCTTCTCACCCTCTGCACGACACAGTGATCAAACAACAGAGTGTGTTCAGTGAGAGGCTTCTTCAGGTCCGATGCAAGACCGAAAGATACAAAAGATCATTCCTGCCTGCACAACAAGAACAGACCTTGATCGTTATTATTATATTATTGTCTTATTATTGTTTTTATTGTTGGACAAAAAAAAACTACTACAACGTTGAATTTCCCTTCTGGGATAAATAAAGTATTTTTCATTTCATTTTCATTTCATTTCATTTATCCCAGAAGGGAAATTCAACGTTGTAGTAGTTTTTTTTTTTTTTTTTTTTTTTTTTGTCCAACAATAAAAACAATAGTGAAGACAATGATATAATAATAACAATCAAGGTCTGTTCTTGTTGTGGAGGCTAATGGCTGCAGGCAGGAATGATCTAAATTAGCAAAAAGGTGGATTTGAGTGTTAGTTGCTCTTTAAGGTTTTAGAATTGTTTTGTTAAAAATGACTTTTTTTTAATAAATTGAAAGAATTCAAATAAATATTTCTCATAATTCATTGTATTTACGTTTTTATGTCCCTTATTTTTAAACGGATCATTTCTTAACATGAAAATGAAGTTTATATAATTAGAGTCATTTAATGACTATATTATTTACAGAAGAAAAGAGAAAGTAATTGCTGAAAAAATGTAATAAAACAGACACCTCATTCACACTTCATTTTCACTGCTTTTGCTGAGCGCTGTCACAGTTGCTAGGCGACAGGACATGCGCAAAGGGTAAGGGCGGGAACAGGAAAAAGGTTAGGCTGTCCAAACACCTACTTCCGGCTTTTGCGACTGTCCTTCTTGAACATGATAGGAAGTAACCTCCGGAGGTACTCTGAATTTGGACACAGCCATGGAGTGTGAAAAAGTTGTCCTTCTTCTCACTTTGACTCTTTTAGAGGAGTTAAAAGAATTAAATGAGTTTTATGCTCGCCGTCGGAGAGTTCTTTACCTCAGACTAAGAGATAATCATACCCAGGTAAGCAATTATGTTTCTGTTCATTCTGCTCGGGTACCTCCAAAGGCAGTGATTGGCAGCTAGCGCCCTATACACGTGTGTGCGCGCGCGCGCGCGCGCGTTTGTGTTCGTGTATGCGTGTATGTGGTGTGTGTGTTTGTTATTATTCATGTTATATTTATGTGGTTTGTATTCTTCAAAATTAAGTGGAGTTTTGATATTTTACCTACTTAGAATAATGCTTTCATCTGTTAAAATGAATTAAATCACAACTTAACTCTTGTGTTTTTGTTTTCTACTTTTCCTTAACTAGACCAGACCCCTTTACTGCAGGATTAACCTGAGCGTCCCAGTCCTGGACCGTTTCTTTAGACAAGTAGATCCCAGAATAGACTTTCGGGTGAGCAGGGAGTCTCTGGCAGTGTTGCAGAACCTCCTGAACCAGGAGAGAAGACATGGGTGGGGTGCTACACTGGAGACCCTGGTGTTTCTCTTCTGGTTGGCCTGTGGAGCATCCTACAGGCAGGTCTCAAGAGTGTTCGAGATGCCTCGGTCCACTGTCCACTACATTGTCCATAGACTGACTAAGGAGGTAGTAGCCATTCGCCACAAGGTCATCTTCCTCCCAAAGACCCCAGAGCACCTGGATGAAGTGTCCCGTGGGTTTGCGGATATGGCAAACCACAGAGCTTTCCTCAAAGCTGCAGGTGCTATCGGCAGCTATCACATCCGCATCAAGCCTCCGAGCGATGCTGCTGGTCAGTGCTACAGGAACAGGAAACTGTTCCCATCTATTATCCTGCAGGCTGTTTGTGACCATGAGGGCCGCTTCATTGACACTTACGTGGGCTGGCCTGGATCAGTGCACGAATCCTGGGTGCTCCGCAACAGCCCACTGTACATGCAGTCATCCTACCCTCCTCCAGGGCATTTTATCCTGGCCAGTGGAAAATATCCATGCCTCCAGCATCCTCTCCCTCTCATCACTCCTTACAAGAGGCAGGTGCAAGATGTGGGAGCCCAGCGCTTCAACAGCCATCATTCCATGGCACACTCCATTATAGAGCATGTTTTTGGAATGATGACGATGAGGTTCCAGGGTATCTTCCTACAAGCGCCAGAAATGCACCACACCTTTGTACCTCATGTAAGTTACCAGCCGCTTTCATATTCAGTTATTATATTTAATTTGTTCAATATCACAATATAGTAAATGTATTTATGCTATTGCAGGTTGTAACAGCATGCACCATCCTCCATAACATCTGCCTCAGTGCTGGAGACGTGATGGAGCCTGAGGATGAACCTGAGGAGGATGAAGAGGAGGATGAGGGGGAGGCTGACTTGGAGGCCGTCAGCGGTGATCTGTGGCGGGACCAGCTCTGCTACGAGGTGTCTACCGTGGTGGAGGTACCATTAGGTCATGACTACCTTTAACAGGCAAGTAAATAATAACATTATTATCTTATAAAAAGTAGTTTGTCATAAGTTTTATATTAAAGGACTGGATTCAGTTTCTCCTGTTTACATGTTTATAAATGCGTCTTGCAGATGTGACAGCTGTCGATTGAGCCGCTCTGCAAACTCTGCTGATGGACGATGTAGCGGACAGTGGGAGGAGCCATCCTGAAGCTCTCTGCAGACCATCCTCTGATGCCACGGATCTCTGCTGCAGCACTCCATCTGTGTTTCTCAGGCTTTCAGCAGCTCCAGCAACACTGTCAGAGACTCGCAGTGTATTTTTTAATTTAAGAAGGCTGAAGTGTTATTTTCTCCCTACTCACCCCACCCGACTTAAAGAAATGTACATTTGCCCATTTACAGGTAATAACATACTAAGTGTTGTTAGCCTTGTGTGTTGGTTTTTACCAGGTTCTCCTGTGATCAGTTTGGTTTCCTGTTTTATTTTGTAGGTCCTTCTTGTTTCCTTTTGTTTTGTTGTTTTCTTCATGTATCTTTAGTCAGTTTCTGTATTTGTCTAGTTTATGATTTGTTCTGGTGAGTTTTGTTTTATAGTAAAATATAAAAATACTGGAAAAACATTCAGAGTTCAGGTTGGATTGTTCTCTTTAATCTACATTTATCAGTCAGCTGTTCCATTTTCCACTTGGAGTTTCTGTCACAAATCAGCTCGAAATAAAAACACTGCAGGTTTATATGATCAAATGAAAGAACATTTAATAAGGCTGGAAGTAAAACAGACTGGAGGGGAGCATTTAAACCTGTTCCTTGGAATCTGAGCGATGGGTGTTTTTCCCAAAACAACCTGAAAACAAAAAGTCAGCAGAACTCTTCATTGATTTGATAAAGAACCTAATGAGCCAGTGATTAAACGCTAAACTTCAGTGTTAAATAAATGGTCACTTCAGGTTAGTTTTCGCAATTACTAGTTAAAATGTTGTCTTGTGTAGTGTAAATACTTTTATTTCTGTATATTCTTGAATTTTGGTATATTTTCTACAAGTGATTAAACAACTTTAACTATATAAAAATGATCTGTTTACTATGAAAAAGGGAAATAAACAAGTAAATACAATGCATTATGAGAAGTATTTTTTTTCAACAACCAATTTATTCAAAAGTCTTTCTTCATAACATAACTATACAAAAAATGTAACACCCCCCCCCCCCCCAAAAATTATTTTGGAACTAATCTGTCAAGAATTGATAACAGCCTGTCCATCCGATCCCTGCTTTCTTGAGCTCTTCTCTCTTCAGCCTCTCTCTGCTGCCTCATGTCCTCCCTGATGAGGTCTAGCAGCTCTTGGTCTGTGTCCCTTCTCCTCATCATGTCCTCCCTGATGAGTTTGAACAGCGCTTGATCAGTGTCTCTTTTCCGTTTCTTCACTGGTGGCTGATTGTCTTCATCCTTTTCTGTATCCTCTCTCTCCTCTTGGTCACTCACTTCTTCACTTTGAACTGGATTGTCCTCTGGGATGGATGAAATAAGGACAAGGGGGCAAATTGATGGCTTCTGTTCTAAAACCTCATCCATGGGGACAAACCAGGGCCAAGTAGGATTAGTGGGCTTCCCATTCACTCCTTCCTCTGTCCCTGGATACTTGCATTCCTAAAGACAGGTGAAAATCAAATAGGTTTCACAAAAACAAGTACATTTAAATGTGGGAATTGCTCCTTTTTAACTTGTGTTACTAACAAAAATATTATTTATTATATGTGGACATACTTTATATTTCTTTTTTAAATTGTCCCACTTTTTCTTTGCCTGGGCAGGGCTTATTTTTCCAGACAGTCCCATCTTCTCCAGAACTATCCTAATATAGAAAAAAAGGAAAATATTGCAGTTGTGCTAATCACAGACATCAAAACGATAGTCGTGGAACAATACTGTACAGAACTATCCTGAAAAAACAAAACAAGAGAAGTGGGAAAATATTTTAGCTGTTTAATAACTGCAATACGATTATCTGAATAAAAGAAACAAAAATGTCTTGATATAACAAGTAGTATGAGGATAAATAAAACCGTTGTCATCAGAATAGGAATTGTAAATAGACTTATTCTTGTACCTCCACCCCACAGCAGCAGAGTTCTTTGCTCCGGTGAAGAGCTGGTCATTTTCTCCCCGGAGCTTGATGAATGCATCAGTCTGCTCCTTCGTCCCTAAAACATGTTTTAAAAAGTTTAACTGACTAACAAGAAATGAGCTATAACGAGATATTCACACAGGTAAGAAACTAGCTAGTTTACGAACGTTAATGCTTTTAGAGATGTAAACGTCCAAGTGTAATAAAATACACTTAACGCTAAAACCAAATGCTTAATTAGATCACCGCTGTAAGAATTAACTTTTTGTACCGCTAGTTAAAAAAAACTTACATCTGAATGTATATTGATCTTTCGCAACGCTACTGCTCGCTTTCTCCGCCATTTTTACGCTCTGCCGAATAGGATTGTGGGATATGTATGAGGAACGTTACAAATCAGAAGTCGCGTATATGACGTCAGAGCATGGCCGACTATATTTCACCCCCACAATAATTGCCACTTTCCACATTATAGCCTACTAGTTTTCTCCACTCCTTCCTTCGTCCTGGAAGAAGGACGTGGAGCTCGCTAAACTGACGACCATCTTCCTTCTACTTTTCTTTAGGTGGTTTGGTGACGTAGATTTTGCGAGACCAGCTGTTGTAGTCCGTTGCGTGTTTTCACGCAAAACCTAAAATAACTTTTGCGGCCTATCGAAAATGATCGCATTCTCTGCATCAAAATGTGTCTTTAAAATTTACGAACATCATGTTGAAACCATGGCGCATTTTAAACGAGATCAGAAAATACCTTTTATCGCTTTAGGAGGACATAGACATTTAAACACTAGATGCCTCATGGGGTGGTTTCAGACGGTATCACCGGCGGCCATCTTACCACAGTGAAGCTCTTTGGTGGAATGTGTTGTAGTGAATGGAGGGTAAGTGATTTGTACAAACACAAATACTCATATCTCGCCCAAATCTTGACGGATTTTCAAATAGTTTGGTGTTTTACAAACGGTTTAATGTGACTATGATTCTGGATAATTTTACATGTTGAAACTGCAGTTTTTCTTTTCAAAAAGCGACTTAATCATGCAGCATAACTATACATCTGGGCTTGCTGTGACCAAGTTTAGATTTCAATAAACCTTTGCTTTAAATTATTCTTTGGAGCTTTATTCCTTCCCATCTTATCTGAATTCTGTTATATGGTTGTGCTCTATGGATTTAACTGCAGATCACAACAGCAAGTTAAAGATGCCTTGATTACAGCTCAAAGTGTTAAGGAGGTCTTAAAGTTTTTTTGGAAGGTCTTTAAAAACTCTTAAAAAGGTATTAAAATTAACTTCAGGTTTCCTGCATATACCCTGTTTACACTTCCTGTTTGCATGCTATATCAACCGTCTTTGCACACTGTTTTACTGCTGCACATGAAATGTTAATGTTATTGAACATTAACAGTAAATATGTACATAGAATATAACCTATATATTTTCATAGTCTATATTGCATGATATATTAGATCATATTTTGCATGCTTCTCTTTATCTTATTATCTATTTTACACCTAATCATCTGTTTTTATACTTTTGGCATCCAGTTTTAGCAGAATCTCACTGTACAGGAAAACGTGTTTCTTTACTGTGCACGCGACAATAAAAGCTTTGAATCTTAAGTTGCTCGCAATTTATCCTATTTTTATGTTCAGTTTTGTTACTCTGAATGTCCGATCATCTTTTTTTGTCTCCAATCAGTAACAACTTAGTTTCGCAGGTTGCTAAATCCTCCCAAAGTTATGAAGGTAGAATCCTGATATAAATCAAGAGCCATAATTGTTGTATTCACACTCAGATTTTGTTCTGCTCTCTTTCAAAACATGGTTTGAGCATATCTTTTCTGCTCACAGATTTCTTCTCTGTGCTTTCAGGTCTTGTGCGTACAGATTTTTTAAATCCTGCCAAAAGTTCCCCGGCCAACAGGAAGCCAGATACTGACCAATGAGCGAACCAGCCTCTTCTCTTGGGTGTGCTTGTTTTCTCTCAGTAAGAACTGGATAGTAGTGATGGTGACATGTTTCTTCTTCTCTCTCTGCAGGTTTGTGTAACAGGAATTTCCCCAGATCTGTCCTCCACAGTGTCTTTAGAAGAGGAGCTATCAGGCTTCTCCTTCCACTGTTTGGCAGCTGGGAGTTTTATTTTATAATCTCCTTCATGGACCTGACAGTGTTACAACTCAGGCTTTCATAGTAAGGAGAATTGGAATTGACTCTGTGCTGCTTACTAGTAGGAAACACTTTGTTCTGTTACAGAGATTTTCATGAACAAATGTAAATTATTTAGTTTTTCCTTGATGAATCTCTGAAGCTGCTCATTTCATCATTTGATCTTCTCTTTCCGTTTTCAGACTTTAACATTAGACGAGCTTCTGAACTGTCTCGCTCTCGTGAACCAGCCTTCCAACCAGCCAACACCACCTGAGCTCCACCTCCCTCCTCCGTCATTCTCTCTGCTGCAGGAAACACTCATTCTGGATGATCCTCTCTCGTCTTGTTTATTATCTTGACCCTGGAGCCTCCTCGTCACTGCCTGTTTGTTTTGATCTCCTAAGAGAAAACCCTTTTTTTTTTTTTTTTTTTTTTTTTTTTACAAACTCAAAACTGAACTTGAAGGAAAAGGAGTTTCATGTAAGCTGGAAAGAGGAACAGCTTCTGGAAACATCCTCCATGAAGCAATAACTGCTTTTTCCTCATGTTTATTTGAGGAACAAAATAAACGTATTTTTCTATGGAATGCAGCAAACAATAAATGTTTAAAAGGTAAAGCTTTAAGTTTTAAGTGTTGCTTTTTCCATAAAGATAAATTCATTCAGAATTATTTGGTTTTGGAGTTGATTTAAGATTTATTGTATGAATGGAATTAAAATCCTGCTGCTGATGCATGAAGCATTACAATCAGACTAAAGAGTGTGACGGGGTTAAATCACTACAAAACACTAACAAACTATAATGTACTATTTACACATAGTAGATTATGGTTCAGGGGCTCTGGGGTGTTTTTGTTTGTTTCTGGGTGTCATATTTTTGCAGTTAATGGTACATTTATTGTTTAAACCATTGATGATCTTTATGAATTATACCTTCCTTTAAAGGTCTGTGGAAATATTCTATGACTTCCACCCCTGCTGTAATTTGAGATTAAATTAACTGCATGAACCAGAAGATCTAAATGGATCATTTAATCTCCAAAACCCTTAAACACTTAAATAGTGGCTGATCAGACCACAAAACACACAAAAGGGGTAAAACACAGAAAACCCAACTGAAACTAACATAACAAAACCCATATCCCCCCTACTGATCCTGCACTATGGTGTGAGCCAATTTACAGGTCTCCAGAGAAACTTGCTCCGCCCTTTCTCCACCTCTTGGTTCAGCCAAGGGATTGGAGCAGCCATCACCAAGGTAACTCAAGAAAAGAAAGAAAAGTTAAACTCACATACATAGCAGTGTAAACTAAAATGTGCGCGCCTATTTTAGAATACAGTGTTAAAATAGGTAATTGTAAACCAAAGCAAAATAGTTTTTCTGAAAATTTAATCCTATATTTAAATAAATCAAATGTGTGTATTATGAAAACAGTTCTTTTGTTCTGTGGTGTGTCAATGTTACCAGACTTGTGTGGCGCTAATGGCAGCCATCACACATATAAACATACCAACATACATACATATATACATACATACATACATACATACATACATACATACATACATACATACATACATATATACATACATACATACATACATACATACATACATACGTACATACATACATACATAATACATACATTTATTTTATTATATTTTATTTTATTATTATTGTTTTATTTTTTATTAATTATTTATGACGTTTTGATTTTGTATTAAAACATCCATATTGAATTGAATATACTTTATTGTCCCACGGGGGGAAATTACATGGAGATACAGAGAACAGCTTGACCTTCACTCTCCAGGCTGCTGAGGGTCACAGTGTACCCGACGCACATCGTTCAGGCCAACCAAGATCACACAGATCACACATATTTATATCTATCTATCTATATATATATACATACATATATATATATATATATATATATATATATATATATATATATATATATATATATATATATATATATATATATATAGATATAGATATATATAAATCTTTCCTGCTTCAGTCTCATCTGGTTTATTTTAATCTGA
Source organism: Pachypanchax playfairii (assembly GCA_006937955.1). Lineage (NCBI taxonomy): Eukaryota > Metazoa > Chordata > Actinopteri > Cyprinodontiformes > Aplocheilidae > Pachypanchax > Pachypanchax playfairii. The sequence continues at coordinate 1,028,488 of SSNP01000018.1, read as the reverse complement.
AAGTAGTTTGTTGTTTGTCTCATCAAGGCAGATACAAAGTAACCCTGCTTGTGTTTTTCTTTACAGATTTTATTCCCACAAGGATCAAACAGTGAATATCTTAAATCAGGTGTCGTGTGTTTCACTCTGTTTACCTGCTCGCTGCTTTTCTACACATTCATTACCTGGAAGAAAGAATCTAAAATATAATTCACACAAAGCAGGAAAAAGATTCTCAGTGTTTTTCCTTCTTCCTCCAGGATTATTAAACCGGCTGATCATGTTGTCTTTTTAAATGAAATGTAACTATTACTTAATAAATATTTAAGATCTCACTCATTCTTTTCACTTTACTCTTAAACTTATTTGTATAATAAAAATCTAAATATTACTTATTTTTTAAAGATATTTGCTCAGTCTCCCAAAGGGAACCTTCACTAGGGATCAACAAAGTATTTCTTATCTTATCTTGTATTTACGTTCCAGCTGTTACTGTGAAACTCCAGATGGTGGCAGCAGAAGTTAAAGATGGATTGATGTAAATCTGCTGCAGCCTTCAGGAGTCTTAAATTATATTATATATAACAGTGTTAGTAAACGGTTGTCATGGTGAACTGGGTGAAACAGACTTTTTATAACAGAAGAAGTTTCTTCTCTGGCTGCAGTCTCTTATCCCAAATGATGTTTCGCTGTTCTTCTCCAGGACGCCACATCCAACAGCTGGACAGCTTGGAACATCCTGGTACTGCACTTGTTCTCCACCCACCCAGAACCACTCATCACCCAGGTAACGCAGGCCCGTCCACACCTAATAACACACAGATCCACATGAACACAGAGGCAGAGCTGGTGAATAAAAGCATCACAGTGTTAAAACCTGTCCCACCTCATCAGTGGTAGCCTGCTGAGCTCGCTCTCGTGCATAAACGTGATCATCATCAGTGATCAGCGAGGCCAGATCGTAGCTGTGTTTCCCAGAACCAGAGACTGGATTCACTGAGTCCGGTTCCTCCAGAGACCTGCAGTGTTCCAGAGCCTCCTCCCACGTCTTATTCTCCTTCACCAGAACCAGTTTGTCATCAGAACAATAGAAGGGAAGATGTTTTAGACAATCAAACGTTATCCATTCGTCTGACTTGGTCCTCTTTCTGGCACAGGAACCAGGATTCGATGAGACTGTAAGAAACAAGAGTCTGATAAAGTGTGAAAGACTTAAAAACAGGTCAGAGTGATCTGGCTTCTAACTAGTGTTATTTTATTATTATTATTTTAATAATAACTTTAGTAATAACTCATTTTCTAATTCTAATATATATAAATAACTTGTGTTCTTTTGCTAGATGTTGTTGCATGAGTGTTTGTTAGAGTTTGTTGGATGTTTCGGTTTTGCACTTATTTCTAACTTTAAAATAAATAATTTGTGACTATTTTAATTCAAATTGAAAAGTATGAAGGATAAAATCATCCTCTGAGTATTTTGTTGAAGGTAAGGGGTTCCTGAACAGAAAAAAAATTGTTCCAGATTTTTCCAGAGGAAGAGGTCACATCTAATACAATGAAATGAAGCTGCATGGCACAATAAAAATAATTGGAGCAAAAAAATAAATATATACTTAAAATCATTTAAAATGAGTGTTTTGTAATTTGGATTATTTTTTCTTTCTCTTACCATCTGAACTCCAATGTAAAAACGTTGGTATTTCATCTCCTCTGGACCATTTCCACTGGCCGTCTGTATTGTCTTTGTACAAGCCAATCCAGGCTTTGCGATTCGGTAAGGCCTGATTTTCTTTTTCATTTCTGATAGTGATCAGATCCGCGTGTCTCTGCCTGCAGAAAGTTTGGGCGCCTGTCCAGTTCTTCCCTCCATCATGATATGTGAAGCCATAGAGTGTGAGAACTGACAGCCGCCCAGGGATGAGATGGAGGAGCAGCAGGGAGATGCAGATGTTCCTCATGGTTTTTATTAAAGGAGTTCCATAAACCTGCAGTAATATTTTCATTTCTATTAAACATGTTATTTTTCTGAAATATGCAACATCTTTAGGCAGAATGACACGAATGTTTCCTACAACTGATGTGACACATTCCTGCACCATCTACCTGCTTCTTCTCAGCATCAGATTCATGAAGCAAACAGCTCATATGTTCTTACTGCGCGATCTAAAGATGGATCTCTGTCACAAACAGAACAGGAACAAAACTAACCACAAATAAAAATGTTTTATTAGTTTTTTACTTAGTTAAATGTTAAAGAAATCAGCTGTAATTGAAGTATTTTTGTTTTTCACCTTTTTGTGATTTTAAGATTAACAAGCAGTTCCTCTACAAACAAAAGAACTACAGTATCTTCTCTTCTCAGACATTTTATCTATAGACAAAGATGTTTAATATACGCTGTCCTAATATTCCCTCCATGTACTTCAGATATGAATTCATCTGTACTCACCTCAGGCTGCAGAAACTAGATGAAGTTCTTTTTCAGGCAATGCTGATTTTCCATCTGTGCACTCAGTAAATAAACTCTCGTGACCAATCACAACGCTGCACCAAACCTAGCTGGATATGCAAAAAAAAAAACCCTGTGATCATTTTTTTTTCAATAAATTGAGGTCACCACCTGCTTTTCCATGTCTTTGACTTTTAATCTCCTGCAGGTTCTGTTTTGCATCTTGGGCTGCAGCCACTTTCCATCACAGGTGACAGAGAGGTAAAGGACCTACGTTGTTCATTGCATTTTGTTTTTATTTGTATTTTACACATCAATGTTCAACGATTTAAGGTGTTCAGTATTAACCAGACATTTTCTTGGCTCATTAGATCCTGTTCAGGCTCACGGAACATGGTCTCTATAGAAATGGTTGGGTGAGGGGCAGGTTACACCCTGGACAGGTCGCAGGTCTTCACAGAGCCAAACAGAGATCAAAAACACACACCTAGAACTAATAGTAATATCTGTGAGAGGAAACCTGGAGAAAACATCTGCATGCCTGAGGAGAACATAAAAACTTCACACAGAAAGGTCTCTGCTGGGTTTCAAACTCAGAACCTTGTTGCTTCAAGGCAGCATTGCGCTTCACCACTGTGCAGTTCCCAGTTCAGTTTTATAAATAACATTTTTTAGTTATCAGTGTTTACACCAAACCCGCTTGCAGTCAAACAGTTTGCGTCAGACGTTCATTTGTTTTGTTTTCTTGTTCAGCTGTTTTTCCTAAAAACTAATTAAAATATTTTCTGAACTGTTAATGGAAGAGTTACTTTTTAAATGTAACTCCTGCATTTGATGTGATTGTGATTTGATGACCTTGAAACCCATTTTGAATGTTGTTTTATAACACGCAAACATTCAAATACCTCAGGTAGGCCTACCATGCTTCCGTAACACACAAAACACCTCATTTGTTAAACTCATTTGTTTTCTCCTTCGTTCACCTTGTTTTTTCTCTGACACTTTACTTCTATCTTTATGTTTTGGAGTCAGTAAACATTTAAAATGTCCATTAAACAGAAAAGAGACACATTAGAGCACAAGGTCGACCCTCTCAAGCATGGTTGTGAGCTCATTCACACACACACACACACACACCCATGTTTG
>SSNP01000018.1:967414-1022414 GCA_006937955.1 Pachypanchax playfairii | reverse complement strand
TATTAAGAAACAAATCAAGCCTTGAATTCTGTTGTTTCAGATCTTTGTTTTCTTCTTCCAGCTTGTTGTAACTTTGCTGTAAAGTTTTAAATGTTACGAGACCAAGCTGGAGAGTCTGCTGGTTTTTCAGAATTTGGCTCGATTGTTCCTTGAGACAGAGTTCTTGATCCAAGACTTTCTTTTCTTGCTCCTCAAGGTTTTGTTTGAGAGCAAGATTTTCTTGGACAAGAACAGCTCTGTCTTTCTGTGTCTCCTCTAATAAGTCTTTAAGATCTTGGATGTTTACCTTGTATTGTTGAGAATCCAGAGATTCAGAGTCTTTTATTTTAGTCTGCAGGTCGAGGACTTCTGCTTTGAGAGACTTATTTTCCAGCTGTATTGCCTCATTTTCAAGATGGTTCTTGACGATCAGGTCCTGGATTTCCTTCTCCAAGACATTCTTTTTTTGTTCCACCTCACTTACGTCCTGCTGAGAATTCTTGTTTTTTTCATCCAGAACCTTGAAATCGTCAGTAAGTGCTTCCAGTTTGCTCTGGAGAGACTGATTCTCCATTGAAAGCACTTTGTTTTCGGCTTGCAGCTGACTCTTCTTTTTATCTTTTGACATTTCCAGTTTTTTACGAAGGACTCCGATCGTTTTTTGGAGATCCTTGTTGTCTTTTTCGAGATGTTTGATCATGCTAAAAGCATGATCTTTCTCTTGCCGAAGGCTCTTATTTTCGGCTAAGAGAGCTTCAATGCTGACTGGTTTCTTTTGGAGCATTTTGAGACTCATTGTTAATCTTCTGAAAATTTATAAAATTCAGAGATTATTAAAATTGTTTAAAACTACTTTCGAACAGATGAAGGAGCGACTGTATTCTGCAAGATGCAAGAATAAAGGGACTGAACTGTAACTGAAAATCTGCCCTTTTATGATGTGTAATGATGTCATGATGATGTCACCACCAAAGTCAAAGCAAATAGAATCCTGTTACTGTTTGGCACATATCTAAAATTCTAGAACTCTGGGGTTCTCCTCACAGGAAGTAGAAACACTGTTATCATAAAATTTTATAAAAAATGTTTTCAAATACAATAAAAATAAATATACACAATAAATATGACCTGTTTGTTTCTCCTTTCCTTCCTGCAAATGAACCGTTGCATTTAAAGCAGTGGCTGCAATATTCAACATGTATTTTTTGGGGTTTTTTTTTGTGTTAAACATTAAAAAAAGACAAATAATGTTTTGTTTTAGGTTTCCATGTCTTTTGTTTGTTTTTTATTTATTTATTTTTCTCCATGTCCTGTCTGGCAATAAAGCAGTCAAAAACTGTCTGGATGCATAGAAATGCCTTATTCTCACAACCTGAGCATGCAGCAATTACTGCAATGTTTCGCTTGTTACTTTTATTTATTGTGATTTTATTAGATATCTTAGTTTATTACAACTTTTTGAATCAACTGACATGGCTTAAAGCGGTACTAAATAACTTTTCCACAGCTGTGTGTCAGACAGCCATTCCTGGAACCGGTGTTCTGTTGAAATATGCTACCTGTTGAGATGTGCTACAGATTCCTTCTGCACGTGTGCAGTTCTACAGTCTTGACTTCAATAAACAGATTTATTGTTTTTTTTTGTTTCTATATTCCATAAATACATTTTACCTATCAAATAAATTCTCCCAGGACAGGAACATTAAATATGAAGTTATTTTTACTTTCTTTGCATCATCAGAGCGACGGGCAAATGTTTGGACACACCCAGAGGAGAAGGACCCAACAATGGCTGATAAGGACCCAGAGGACTTTTATATAGAAAATATCAGGGAAGGATCATAAAAATATGTTTAAATAATAAACAGGACACACTCACCATAAACAAGAATACTGTATAAACTTTAAATAACATCTCATTATGACATAAGTTGTCAATTCGTACTATGGAGGCATTTTTCTTCAGGGCAGCATAAATCATTAGAACATCGTCACAGCTGTGACCCAAATTACAGAAGTTATTAAGTTTAATATTGAGGGACCAGAGACGTCCAGAGTGTTTAATATGAAGCTGAACATGTTTTTCGGTGAGTATTCACTTGGACAAGTTTCATAACAGCAGCTTAAACTTTTAAAAGTTTTTTTGTACTGTTTTAAAAGGGAAAAGGACATGAGGAAAAAATAAGAAAAAGGAAAAAAAAGATAAAAATACATAGAAGAAGAGAAGGTGGGAGAGAGATCTGCTTCAACACCTGCTGAGAGACAAAAACAAGAGCAGAGACACCACAGCATAGACCAACATCTACATTTAAACACTGATAATGTCACTGTAGATAAACAAATAATGACACACTGCTTTACACACAATATTCTCAGCAGAAGCTGCAGCCAAAGTCAGTGAGTGTCTGTGAACATCTGTGTGCACACCTGTATGCGTGGATATGCCTGTGACCATAAGGTTTCTCCATAATATTGTTTGACAGTGGGTGTGAAAAGCCCCGGCCCTCAGAGCCCAAAGCAGACAACAAGGGAAACCCATGCCCAAGGGATCTGAGGGCCTGTTACAGTTTTTGGAATTGAATTGCCTGAAAACTGTTTTATTTAAGCTTGGTTTACACAGCAGGATTTTAACATTTTCACAAGAGTTTCAGATCAAACACACGTCGAAAAAAATGAAATATATTCCTGTATTCAAGTAAAAAACGCATTTTTAGTTAAAAAAAAACCAGACCTATTGAAGGTGCAAAATACAGTACATCATATGTAAAACAAATCAAGAAAAGAAAAATAATTACATTTTTACTCAATCCACTTTTTACTTATCTTTTAATTAAGATATATTTTCAGTTGAAAAAAATGTGAACTGTGTGTATACAACTCTGTCCCACAACAAAACTCAGCACAAATTGATGCCCACACATTCAGTTTTTTCATGTTATGGTACAAAAAATAGGACACAAGCCCCGAATGCAAACTGGAACTTCATAAATAAACTGCTAAAATTAGGTCGTTATACTCAAACAGAAAATGCTGCACAAGCAGGAAATCTGAGAATCTACAAAGAAAGGTCCGTTTTTAAAATCGTTATTATTGTTCTTCCTAGTCAGAAGTTCAAAAGTGTAGATTTTTGAAATAGTTTTGTATGTAGTGTTTTTTGTACCAACACAGATTTCACCGTGAGACACATAATCATGTAATTAAGCTAACATTCTGAATGAACCACAGAGAAAAGAGGATATGTGATCAGGAAATAACATTATTTTTATTAGGTTATTCATTTAGTCAGAATTGGAGCCTCCTGGATCAGAACCCATTCTGGTTCAACATGTGACTGATGGCGTGATCAGAAGAAGTTCTTTAACCTCTGAGTTCATCTTTAAAGGTTTTGGATGGTTTCTTTGCCTCTTTTAGTTTTACCATCTTCTCTATCTGTCTGATCAACCTGGTGTTGTATTTCATTTTGTGAATATGAAAATAAATATAGTACAGGATTAACAGTCTCTTTAGAAGAACCACCAACTCTTTGCATATTTGAGTACAATCTTTCTCTTCCTGTAGAAATGATGATTGGTCCAACTCTTTTGTGTTTGCTGAGTCTCTTCTTGATCTTTCTAATATACATTGATAAAATGGATGATAGGTAATTTAACTAAGAAAATACTAGTTAATTTAATTTTCTGGCATGTGTGCTTCAGATAACCCCTTTGGTTTCGTCCTACACCACTAAAAGAATCAGAATACCTCAGTTTATATAGAATTCCATCATCATCATCATGTTTATTTATATAGCACGTTTAAAAAAACGGCATGAGAGCCAACCAAAGTGCTGAACAAAACATATTAAAAAAGCGGATAAAAATAGAATAAAAATGCAATTAAAACAAGTAATTCAGATGGGAAGAGAAAAAAAACATTATACTGAATTAAAAGTCAACGTGTAGAAATTCCACAGTAATCCACATTTAAATAGGATGTTTATTGTTCTTTGGTTTAAAATCAAGGGCTACACGGTGGTGCAGTGGGTAACACCGTTGCTTTGCAGCAAGGCAGTCCTAGGTTTGAAACCATGCTGGGACCTTACATGGAGTTTGCATGTTCTCCCCGTGCATGTGTGTGTTTCCTCCGGGGACTCCGGCTTCCTCTCGCAGACCAGCATGAATTTAATTGACAACACTAAATCATCCCTATAGGTGTGAATATGTGTGTGAATCATTGTCTGTCTCCGTGTTGTCCTGTGATGAACAGGACTGACTGACTTACGCTGTAAAACAAGCCCAAATCATCAGCTTCCACCCCCGTGTTTGACAGTTACTAGGAGGTGTCTGTGCTCATATGCTGTGTTTGGTGTTCTCCAAACAGGTGCAGATACTTTACATCATAACCAACCATATCTAAATTAATAAGAACATTATTAGAGAAGACTTGTTCAGATAAAACTTTGTAGATATACAGTAAAATATTATTTGTAAACTTTTGTTAATGAAAAAGATTCTAAAACACACAGTAAATTTCATACACTGTTGCTCATTACTCATTAAAACCCCAAGTGATGTAATTCTCTGATTATTAGCAAAATAATTCAGTTTATAACTTCAACCATCATCTGGAATTAACTCATGGAAAAACAGACAATTAATCTGTGACTAAAATACTTTAATTCATGCTTAGTTTAATACAAAATAAATCTATTAGCAGATCTACTGTCCCACACTGTTCATGTTGTTCCAGCTGAATGTGTTGGCTTCTCTTTGTGGGGTGAAGGAGTACTCTGCTTTGTGGTGCATGATTAACTTATTGTTGACGAAGTAAAAACTGTCCGAACGAGTCTCGAAAGGGTTGGCAATCATTTCCTCAACTGTGCAAAACAAAACAAAAAGTTAAATATGAGTCAGACGGTGAATTCATATCTCTGAATTATACTAATATCTCATTATTTTTGCATGTGGCGGTATAACAGTGTTATAGTCTATGTACATGTGTAGTATGTAATCGTACCGATGTGTTGCTCCAGGTCAGGTAAGCAGTAGATGTGCTCACAGGTGTTTCTGCTGTGAGGGATGCAGAAGCCGATCTCAAAGTCAAAGGTTTTAAGGAGGAGGTTTCTGAAAAAATGTCTCTCGATCAGACGGAAGCGGTTCAGAGCCTTGCTGCCGACCGTGAACTCCAACCTGAAAGACAGAGACACTCACTGAAAACCTACTTAATGATCATTCACATCTGTTAACAACACAAGAACATCATGTCAAAGCATATATGGGGCACCAAGTGTAAAATCTTTGTTATTTATTTTCATATTTAGCTTACTTTTCCCACATTTAGCACAAAATGTGCTTAAATGTGTCTAATGATAAACACTAAATGTGTCAGCTAAATGTTCTCAAAGAGGAAGAGTTCCTCTGAGAGAAGACAATGAATGTAATGGAGAAAACTCTGTTGTGGGCGTGTCCACTAATGCCGAGAGTAGTTAGAGGGGAGTAGTTAATTTGCATATCTTTGAGAACATTTAGCTGATACATTTAGATTTAACATTTAGCATTTAGATTTAATATTTAACATTTTGATACAGATATAGTATTTAGATTTAAAATTTATCATTTAGGTTTAATGTCTAACATTTAGATTTAGATTTAACATTTAGATACAACATTTCACTTTTAGATTTAGCATTTAGATTTAACATTTAGATTTAACATTTTGATTCAACATTTCACTTTTAGATTTAGCATTTAGATTTAACATTTAACATTTAGATTTAACATAAAACTTTTGGATTTAGATTTAACATTTAAATGTTAGATTTAGCATTTAGATTTAACATTTAGATTTAACATTTAAATTTTAGATTTAGATTTAGCATTTAGATTTAACATAAAACTTTTAGATTTAGCATTTAGATTTAACAATTAACATTTAGATTTAAAATGTAGATATAATATTTAGGATTTAGATTTTTTTAAAGATGTATGCAATACAAATATGCTGGTATATGATGTTTTAGACACATTTTCTGCTTAAATGTGATGAAAGTGTGCTAAATGTGGAAAAAAATAGTTAAATATGAAAAAAAAAGTCTATTTTCACTAAATAATGAAAATTTTACACTCTGCACCCTATAAGCATATGCATGTAAAAATACAGCACGAGTGCAAGTGTGACTGAAAACGTGATTGTTCAAGCTCTCAACATGATCACAACTATCCCAACACAGGAACTGCTGAAATCAGCTGATCATATCAATTATCCGGATTCAAATTATTTTGTTGAGGTTACTTTTGACTTGATTTCTTCACATCTTTTATTGGAAAGAAAACAATAATACTTTAATTTTATATGTAAAAAAAATTCTAGATGTATTTAGCTGCAACTTTATCTGCATTTCTGGGAAAACAAGCCAAATATCTGAGACTTACGTAGCTCCGATCTCTCTGAGGGCCAGAAAAGCAGGAGAGAAGTGATACTGGATGAATCTGTTCGTGTCACACTCAATGATGTCTTGAATTTCTGATGAGAAAAGAAATGAGAGAAACGTTAAGGGAACTTTAGGAAAGAAAATCAGTCCTACAGATAAAATAATCAAGGTGCAACAAAATATTAAAACAGCTTTGTTTTTATTCAGGACAGTTTTATCAGTTTGGTTTTAACATTTTCTGCTGAACCACAATTTAAATGTAATGTCTGATTTCAGACTTTCACAAAGGTTCTAAAAATCAAGCAGAAGGCTGAAGTTGGTTTCCATTTCTAGCTTCCGATTGGGGAAATGGCTAAAGGGCAATTACACCAAATTTTTCTTCACTCTGAGCTTCTTTAATCTGCTATAGTTTAAAAACTACATAACCTAGACATTTCAAATATGATTAGATTATTCAACACTAATAGAACAATGAAAACCCACTCTGGGAATCATGAAATCCACACATCTTAAATCCAGATGCAGAAAAAGGGCTAAAATCTGCCTTTATTGAATTTTGACAAATCACAGAGCAGGTTTTCATTGTTCTGCTATTATCGTAGAATAATCTAGTCCAGGTTTAAAATGTCTTGGTATTGTAGTTCTAGAAATAGAAACCAACTTCAGCCTTGTAAATCAAGCTAGTTTTATTGTAATGTTTTACCCAAAGACACTTAGTGGAGGATCATTCTGTATTTTGGATCACAGTCCAGCTTCTCTGCAAATGTCATGAACATAAATGAAAAACAAACCTGTTGGTCTTTGTTTTTTAATGTCAAGGATGACGGCTCCACTGTCCAGATCTCTGATCTTGAATCGAGAGAAGTTTACATTGTAGACATTGTCCTCAGGTAAACACAGGTAGTCTGTAACACAAACATTCACCAACAGGTATATTATGTAAAAACAGGTAGAACATAAAACACTTTATACTCAGAAAGCGACAAGTGTTGCACATGCAAGTCAAAACAACGCATTACCTGCACCAAGTTGGTTGAATTTTAGTTTATTATTGTCTATATTTAGATATGGAAAGGTTGGGAATTGCATGACGTCCAATTAGATGATGTCAGTGATCTGATATTAGTGTTTATCATGGATAACTTTTGAAGTAATGGTGATGTTAATGTGATTCTGGGGATGTTTTCATGGTTAATGAATCAAATAATGTTGATAAAATGAATACAGGACAATTAGTTGTAGGTGTAAATCACATTATGGGGGAAATGAGCTGTTTAACAGATATTTGAAGGGTCTTACTCTCCGTCTGAGTGTGTGATGAGACAAAAGCATTAAACAGGATTTTTATAAGACTTGTACTACTCGGTTACTTGTTTTAAATGATATTAAGCCTTCTACAGACTTACCCTTTGTGTAACTTTTCAGCTGCAGGACCTGCTGAGGGGTCACCGGTTCACCGGGTATCCATTCAGTCACAACCTCCTCTTTGTCCTCGTCCCTCTGAGTTGTCCCTGTAGAAATTAACCCGTTCCAGACCTCCATACCTCCATCAACCATCATCTCTTCATACTCCACTTCTCCCTCTTCCTCCTCCTTTCTGTTTTGCTCAGTCTGTGTGTGACACGCCTCCTCGTCCCATTCAGTTTGGTTTTCTTCCAGACCTTCCATCTGGCACATCCGCTCCGTCACTCTTTGCTTTCTTTATTGAAGTTCTTATGAATTAATCAAGGTGTTTTTTTAATAAGTGCCTCTTTGCAATGAGAGACAACTGCAGCTACACAGTATAATCCACAGGCCAAGGTGATGGTGTCTAAACTGATTATGTCAATCTGCATTTAGTAAATCTGAGACAATCCCCAATCGAATCAGCACAAAGACTCTGACAAAACCTGATGGTCAAGGAATACATACAGTATCTAGACGCGTCGTGATGGATAAATTTGTGAAATCTTTAATTGAATCAAACAAAGTAATGAAACTAACACATTAAAAATAAGATTGCAGAACACTGAAGATTTAAATTGTGTTTTTTTCTTCAGTCAGACACCAGATTTATAAGACCCTAAACAGGATCCAGCTGGTACACAACATGTCCTGTGTGGACGGATGGAAATCACTGGACAGAACCTGAAGATGTTTGAGTGAATGACGGGCAGAAGGACACTGAACAAACAGCCCCATCATGAATTTTCTGCCCCGCCCTCTTTATGACACCTGAGCGGAGCTCTTTCCCTAACAGAGTCATTCAGCTCCATCGTCATAAAGAAAGCATCATTCACATCTTCCATCTGTCCGTCCGAGGAAGACGGTTTAGTTGGAGCTTTTCTAGATGGATTTTCATGGGTTTGGTAAACTTCAAACATCGCAAGGATCCCTCATGCAGTGCGAGGTTACCTAACCATTTCCCTTGGTCAAAAAAATTATCAGACCAATCATGTGTTAGCATTGTGCTTTGGGGTGTTCAGGTATGATTGACAGCAAGTGACCAGGCAGGCAATGAAAAACAAACATGGCTGCTTTGGTGGATGTATGTATAAAAGCGGATATTTAATCTGTTTTAGGACTAGAGACGATTTCTTAATTGAAAATGAGCAAAGCTAAGAACTTTGTGTATTTCTTGATGGTAACGATGTGTGTGTTTTACTACCAAACGGAATTACAAGAGCTTGATTTACTGTGATTGGCTAAAAACAAATCACGATAGACAGACACTTGCTGGATCGTCCTCCAATCATCTTAAAATATTAAACCAGATGTCCCTCCCTTTTATTGACGGTTTCAGAGGGAGTGGTTCCAGATCATTGTGTGTAGACTCCACACGGGGTTACACATAATGATCTGACAGAGCCAGGTTTGAGAACTACTGCTGATAATAAATTCACAGAAACTAAATATTAAATATCTGAAATAACCCTTTAAAACAAAACCTGCCCTCCATGGAGCTGGATGGGTTCTGATGGTGTAAAACATTTATTACCCCTTTGGGGACCAATGTTGCAGGTCAGAACCTAGAAATAACACATGTTGTTTCTCCCTCCATATATTTACACATTTCAATGTCGCTGTTGTAATTTACCTTGTTTATTTGCATGTTATATAAGTGCAATAAAAAAAATTAAAAGTCACATATCATGAACTTAGTAATGCCCCTCTAATACTCATAGTTTTAATGCTACAGCTTTATGAAACATGCTGCGAAAAAACATCCTTATGAGGAAACTCTGATGCGTGAAGGGTTATATTATGTCAAACATTCAGTCAGCATGAAGTTTCTACTGTGAAAATAAACATTCTTAACATTTAATACAATAAGTGTCCTTTTACATAAAGTTTGGAAGTAAAAATAACATTTTTGCTCTCTGATTTGTTTTTTAAAGAGGCCATTTCATAAACATTTCAGGACTTTGTGGTTATTTCTTAAGTATTAACCAGTAATATGAAACATTTTATATCTATAAAACATTAGGAAACACTGATTAACAGACCTTTCAATCTGTCTGCGTGAAAATTTGTCTCGTTCCGTCAGACCTCGAGCAGCAGCTCGTTCATATTCATTAGTCGGATTTGCTGGACTCTGATTGGCCAACAAACTAGCCTATGAGAGCAAGGTATACTGTTTCCTGCCCCGCTGCGCATGGCAACGTCACATGTACTTTCTTCCTGTTTGCTACGTCTTATGCTAACAGGTTTTAGCTAGCAGCATGCTAGGCGTGGTTTCAACTGCAGGAGCTGCCGAATACTAATGAACAAAGGAGTTGTGACGAAACAGATACAGGCCGTTCGGACTCGGGAGAAATCGTGTGTTATCGCCACCTGTGTAGTTTGAGAGATTAAAACTGAAAGAGAAGTTGTTGATCTGTTTTCACACCCACTATAAAGGTAAGAACACCTGTGGAGCTAAAATATTCAACAGAAACCTCAGAAAAACTATTTTTAATGGAAGGGCCTCTTTAAAATCATTTTATCTCCTAAATCTAACTTTGACTTTGTCACAGCAAATAAGTGCAGATGTTGCGTCTTTATCACATTCTAAAATGTAATTTTAGTCAAACTCATTCTGTTCCCTCGTTTATTCCATTCAGCTTAATTTAATTTATTTAAAGTACCGAATCACATCAGAAAACATCTTGAGCTCTATACAACAAGACAAATTCACATCAAAGTCCAGTTCATGTCAAAACACAATCAGTCCATTAATCAGATCATCAGATTCAATCAGAGTTGTCCAGGAACAATATATGATGGTTTCAGTTACCACTGATGATCTACAGACTACAGGTGTTCCTGCAGTGGAACATCCTATAGGTTCTACATGTTCTCTGGGAACATTCACTGACAAATTCACAGGGTTTACAAATGAACAGTTTGTTTAAATGTAATTTAGCACAAAAAATAATATCATCAATGATACTCACTACCAAAATAATACTGGATTTCATTTTATTTGGGCTCATATTTTCTCACTTTCCTACTAAATAACACGCCCATCCATCCATCCATCCATCCATCCATCCATCCATCCATCCATCCATCCATCCATCCATCCATCCATCCATCCATCCATCCATCCATCCATCCATCCATAAACCTAAAGTCAATGCATTAACAAGGATCTTGAAGTAATCATGTTTTATAATCAGTGTTTTCTTTCTGTTTGCAGGATGTTTGTTTATTCTGCAGAGATGCATCATTTTAAAAGAGTGTTTCTCAGTGGAAACACTCGTGCTGCAGTCTTAAAGATGAAGCATCAGATTCACCAGCAAACAAATGACTTAAAATTACTTTCTATTACATCTGTTTATCTTTTCTCCATTCTGGTACGGAGTTGAAATCTTCATCTTCATCTTCATCCTCTTCCTCCGTGCAGCCTCTCATTTGACTCCAAAGAGGAGCCAGTCTGCCCTCTGCTGACACGCCCACAGGCTGAATGATTTGGTCTCTGATAGGAAGGAACAAGGTCTGAATGACTACTGGTACATTTAAAAAGTGTTGATTCTCATTAAGAGCAACATCATATGAAGTTATTCACCGTGACAGTCTATCGATCATGCTGATGAGACGAAGGGCTTCTTCCTCCTTCTCCTCCTCCGTCATGCCTTCCATCGGATCAGGCTGCTCTGCCTCCACCCGCCCAGTCACCAGGTTGATCTTGGCTTTGGCTTCTCGATACTCCTCCGTGTCTGAGTCCGAGTCGCTGGAGTAGTGGGGTGTGCACTGGCTGTCACCTGAGTTCCTCCTGCCGTTCAGCAGCCCCCGAGCGGCTAGCAGGCCTGCAGCATTTCCATAACCCGTGTATTTAACAAACCTGCTGACTGAAGAAACACAAGATGAGAAGTTTACATTGAAAGTTGATATCCCTGATTTCAAATTGCCTAGCTTAGACTGTCAACAAAGTCACAGAACTCTCGCCCCTCCTGTCGGGTAGAATTCCTAAGCCACACCCCCCCAGGTTTGGAAACACGCGTAGCCCCAGAAGACGACAGAGTGCAAGACACTGGTCTGCAGTTCATTCAAGTACCGTAACATGGTGGAATCACCGATAAGTGAAAACAATATAATAACGAACAACTGACATTAATTGTTACTTTTTCCTGAACCTGACGTGGAACCAGCCGGCGGCTGTTTCTCCTGCTGTGACATGGTAGAGCGGCGAACAGTCCCAGCAGTGGTGTTCTGCCTTAATATGTCTCAGTTTTTTAGGAGCACAGAAGTCAAATAAATGCAGAAGTCCGTATGGCTGGAGAGACTGTCCAATCATTCCTTTCAGACCGAACCATTTGATTGGTTGATGTTTTTAGACAAATACGGGAGAACAACTTAATTATTTTTTCGTTTTTTTTTTTTTTAATCTTCACAACATATTTTTTTCCATGCTGTGTTAAAACATTTTTAATGGGCATGAAAAAAAAATATGTTAAGCTAATTTGTTATGCCAGTTAAGTATAGCAGCTTTAACTCTGCAGCCTGTTTCTTCTGCTGCAGAGACAAATCAAACTTTGATGGACTTCCTGTTTAGTCTCACTCACTGTCTATAGTTACCTGTGCTGATGGTTCCTGCTGGTACTGACCTGTTGTTTAGAACCTTCAGCTCCAGGTTCTTGTGGATTTTGTTTGCTGCCTTGTCAGATTTTATCTTACCTTACCATTTTATCTTCAACTTCTGCAGTTTGGACTTGTGTCTACATGATTACATGTGATATAGTTACAGGGAAATCAAATGTTGTGATTGTGGTTTGTCAAAATCACCCTGTGCAAGAATCCCTGCTGAAGTCAGAATATTTACTGCTGCCATGAAAACATGCTTTTACTGTGTTAACTGTATCTGCGTGCTGCTACACTGAAGGACCACGGACAGCTGCATCATGAGTGTCTGTCAATCATTTAGTCCCCTGATTGTGAAGCTAAATATTCTGGTTGTTTGAGTCTTTGTGACCGTTTGGTGAAATCTGGAAGGAGGAACTATATTTTAGTTGCAGTTTAATTTCTTCTGAGATAGTTTAGCATGTTTTTCTGTTCAGATGAGCAACAAACAAGGTCGACCTCTATAACTCACTGGACTTTTGTCTGATCATAAGGGTCACAGAGTCCATTAGGAGGTAGGAACACCTATAATGGTTCATATTTTTGGATATGTGACTGTACCGTTTTCTTTGCAGAGAACAAACAGCAGCTCAGCAGCACAATCTTTCACGTCAGTGTCAACGTGAGTCATCAGGCGAACCAACTGTCCTCTGATCGTATTGTCCTGCTCGGGTCGAACGCCGACGTCCCTCAGTGGAGGTAAAATCTAGATCAAAACGATCAAATTAAAAACCACTCAAACAATTTCCAGCAAAGTTACAGCAAAATAACTTGGCTAAAAAGCCTCAAACTCCTTAATACCGAAATATTATCCCAAACTAAACGTAACGTGTCTTTCATGAACATTTTTAGAAAATACTGGATTGAAATATGAATGTAAACGCAATGCAACTAACTGCGTTACCTTCTGCCGTAAGTAGTGACGTGTCTCTCTGTGGACCCTGGAACTCTCAGTCAGTAGGTTCAGAACAGGAGTTAGTTTCTCTTTTAGCTTCTGACCCTGTGAATCAATCAGGTGTTTTTACTTCACGAAAGGTTCCTGGTGAAGGAACTCACAATAACATCTTATTTACATAATTCAGTACTAATAGTAATATACATCGATAGATTTAAATAAAACAATTTAATCCAGAAAGACTAAATTTGTGAGGAACAAAGGGTCAAATGCTTTTTTAAAGTTCTGTAAATTTGATTAGCATCACATTTAAAACAGGTTTTTAGTCATTTGTGTCATGAATTGGGTTTTTATTATGCGTGTCCTTCTGCTATGCTCATCACATGTGTTTGTTAATTTAACCCTCAATAAATGACATTGTTTTAACCTTTTGCACTACTACTTTATATAATTCTTTTGGAAATTAATTTAAATTCATCAGTTTGTGCTGCAGCTGTACATAAAGACATTAAAGCTGATATCCCTGATTTCAAATTGCCTAGCTTAGACTGTCAACAAAGTCACAGAACTCTCAGCCCCTCCCGTCGGGTAGAATTCCTAAGCCACACCCCCCCAGGTTTGGAAACACGTGTAGCCCGAGAAGACGACCGAGTGCAAGACACTGGTCTGCAGTTTATTCAAGTACCATAACATGGTGGAATCACCGGTAAGTGAAAACAATATAACAACGAACAGCTGATATTAATTGTTACTTTCTCCTGAACCTGACGTGGAACCAGCCGGCGGCTGTTTCTCCTGCTGTCACATGGTAGAGCGGCGAACACTCCCAGCAGTGGTGTTCTGCCTTAATATGTCTCAGTTTTTTAGGAGCACAGAAGCCAAATAAATGCGGAAGTCTGTATGGCTGGAGAGACTGTCCAATCATTCCTTTCGGACCGAGCCATTTGATTGGTTGATGTTTTTAGACAAATACGGGAGAACCACTTAATTATTTTTTCAGTTTTTTTTTATCTTCACAACATATTTTTCTACATTTTTCACCGTTTTTAATGGGCATGAAAAAAAATATGTTAAGCTAATTTGTTATACAAATCAAGTATAGCAGCTTTAATCAGCATGAAGTGCTTCTGTACCTCTATGTATTTTTATTCAAATAAACAATCTGTGCTGAAACAGTTTTATTTTGTGGAAAATTACTACAATATTTGTTTATTATCTCATTTAGGAATAAAGATAATAACCACCGTATATTCAGTCGCTTCACTACATTTCATTTGGAGAAACAATCCGTGCAGATCGACCGTCATGTTTCAAAACGTTTGGTGACGTAATGGCATATGGAAGAGTCACATGACCTCTTCTGCTGGCGAGAGCTCTCGGAGAAAATTATTTAAATCAGATCTTCTATATGAGTTTTGGTTTGTTCTGACACAATATTTCAGTTTTGCCATCACTAAGAATATATATTAAGAATAAATATTTTACTGTTAAAATACCTGCAAGTTTTTCATTTTAAGATGATTGTTTGTCTCATAATGTGACTTTGTGCTTTTTATTCTCAATATTATTAATAACATTTTCCGTTCAGTGATTTGGAAGAAACGTTTTACTTGTAGAAAAAGCAACACGGTGTTTGTCTGAGTGAACTCTGTGTTTGTTTACGTTGATTTGTGATGGACAGTAAATGTTGCACATGTACAATATGTTGGATTTGGATTGAGAATGTTGAAACATACTGAAATACCAAAAAGATGCTCAGAATCTTGTGATCTCTGATTTCAATAATCAACACATTAAACAAATATTTGAATGACATTTTTAAGATCTTTTAAATCCATCTAGTGACCAGATTAAAGATCAATGGGTGAGATTCAGTTTTTCCACTTGCCCTGTTCAGGCGTTTGTCCATAAAAAGCAGCAGCGCATGAACGCAGTCCATATTAACTCCCTCACACTGATGAGACACCTGGTCCACGGGGACAGTCAGCAGGACATCCAGACATGTCAGAGGTAGAGCTGACAGGATGTTTACTGTGTGTCTGTGAAGAGAAACCACCATTTAAACATATTTATCATCATTTCTTTTATTTTAACCTCCTCACATTCACGTTATCACATGGTTATATTTAAAGATGAGCAGCAGACCCTTGAAGTTCCTCCAGTGTGTCTTCTCCATCACAGCACAGCAGTAGGCAGTGACGCAGCACAGCCACCAGGTGGCGGTACAGAGCAGCTTCTTCCTGAAAAGGACACACGTTCATGTTAAAAACTTCTCAAATCAAATCAAACTTTATTTGTATAGCTCTTTTCTCTCTTGGCAACACAAAGTGCTTCATATGATAAAAACAATTTAAAAACAAACAAACAAAATTCGGACCCCGTCCCCCTGTTATCCCACACCCCCATCCCCCAACCTGATAAATGATATCTGGATCTCTAGATTAAAAACCTAATAAATAAACAACTAAACAACTGGCTTGACAACACTATGAGGAAACTATATGTATGTAGGGGGTCCATCCACAACCAGGAGCCGGTCCATCCAGGAACACAACTGATGAAACCACAGGAAGCGGGTCAGAACCGACCGGGGCCCAAAGCACAGACATCACAAACATTCCCACAGAGGCAACCGGGCAGACTGAGCAGACCGAAACCCCCACGAGGGAAACATTGGGTTAAAAATTATTGATAAAATCTCTGAAGCTATCTGAATTAAAGGTGCAGTCATGTGACTCTGGATCCTTCTAAAGATCTATGATGACAAAGTATATTTACA
This sequence comes from Pachypanchax playfairii, assembly GCA_006937955.1. Taxonomy (NCBI): domain Eukaryota; kingdom Metazoa; phylum Chordata; class Actinopteri; order Cyprinodontiformes; family Aplocheilidae; genus Pachypanchax; species Pachypanchax playfairii. The sequence goes on along the minus strand of SSNP01000018.1, from coordinate 1,006,271 downwards.
ATAAATACCACGAGGCCACACTGATTTCAGACGGCGGGACCATAACAAAAGTTTATCTTACAAATAGTCTCAATTTTTAACTTTTTACCAATTGGAAATTAGTCTTGACTGGCACATGACATCAAAACAGCTACAGAGAGGAACAATGATTTGTCAACAATTATTTGTCTCCACCTTTTAATTTGATGTGATATAATTAGTTAAAAATGCCTCCTGGGGTTTTTTCTAAAGAAATCTAATTGTTAAAGTCACGAGCTTCTGGTTGGAGGAGACTGATGAACTAATTCTGCAATGTAAGGAAGGCGACTAGAGCTGGTATTAACCTAAACGTGGGATGGATACTTTCATTTAAGCAGTACAAAATAACTTTTAAAACTTTAAGCTAATGTTTTGAAACTTGTCTAAGTGGATACTTACTGAAAAACATGTTCAGCTTCACATCAGACACTGTGGGCCTCAGATGGCCTTACAATAGACTAAATAACCTCTGTAATTTGGGTCGCAGCAGGAAGTGGTGTTCTGGTGATTTATGCTGCCCTGATGAAAAATGCTGCCATAGTACGATTTAACAACTTATTTCATAGTAAAATGTCATTAGAAGTTTATACAGTATTCTTGTTTATGGTGAGTGTGTCCTATTAATTATTTAAACATATTTTTATGATCCTTCCCTGATATTTTCTATATAAAATCCCTCTGGGTCCTTATCGGCCATTGTTGGGTCCTTCTCCTCTGGGTGTGTCCAAACATTTGCCTGTCGCTCTGACAATGTAAAGAAAGTAAAAATAACATCATATTTAGTGTTTCTGTCCTGGGAGAATTTATTTAATAGGTAAAATGTATTTATGAAATGAAATAAAACAATTCTTTATTTATCCCAGGCATTTATGGAAAAATATAAGAAAAAAAAAATAAAATAAATCTGTTTATTGACGTTAAGACTGCAGAACAGCACATGTGCAGAAGGAATCAGCAGCACATCTCAACAGGTAGCATATTTCTACAGAACACCGGTTCCAGCAGCGGCCGTCTGAGACACAGCTGAGGAAAAGTTACTTAGTACTGCTTTAATACTTTCTTTAGTGTTTTACTTTTTCTACTTAACTTATTGTTAAAGAGGCCCTTCCATTAAAAACAGTTTTTCTGAGCATTCTGTTGAATATTTTAGCTCCACAGGTGTTCTTACCTTCATAGTGGGTGAAAACAGGTCAACAACTTCTTTATCAGTTTTAATCTCTCAAACTACGCAGGTGGTGATAAAACCCGAGTTCTCTTGAGTTCGAACGGCCTGTATCTGTTTCATCACAACTCCTTTGTTTGTAAGTATTCATCAGCTCCTGCAGTTGAAACCACGCCTAGCACGCTGCTGGCTAAAAGCTGTAGCATAAGACGTAGCAAACAGGAAGAGAGAAAATCTGATGTTGCCATGCACAGCGGGGCAGGAAACAGTATATCTTGCTCTCATAGGCTAGTTTGTTAGCCAATCTGAGTCCGGCAAATCCGAATAATGAATATGAACGAGCTGCTGCTCGAAGCCTGACGGAATGAGCCGGAACCACCCGAATTTTAATACAGACAGATAGAAAGGTCTGTTAATCAGTGTTTCCTGACGTTTTTTAGATATAAAATGTTTCATATTACTGGTTAATACTTAAGAAATAACCACAAAGTCCTGAAATTTGTATGAAATGGCCTCTTTAATGTTAAAGACGTGGCTCCAAATAAATTTGGCACATAATAATTAATTAAAAAATAGCTCATTGTTTCCTCAGCTAATAGAAGATTGACTCTTTTCTTTATTGTTCAAAGGATTCAAACAGTTTTTAACTTGAGTAAAAATTGGATTTTTCTCTATCATTTCACACGGTTAAGAACCTTCCTGGGAAAAAACTATATTAAAATCATTTGAGCACTCAGAAGGTCGGAGGTGTGAGTGCTGGAGCTGCTTCCTGTGACGCAGAACAGGAACAAGCAGGTCTAGAAAATGACTGAGTGACTCTCACGTTTAAAACAGACACTCAAGGACATGGTGGTGACATCATGCGTGGAATGATGATGTCATCAGGCAGTCAAAGTCAGTCAGATGCATGACATCAGCACCTGGTTGGGTCACGGCTTTTAGCAACTAGGAGGAACTGTGAGAAAATCTGCACAATTTCAGTTTGAATACGCGACTCTTTTGGACATGTTGGTCACATCAGACATTTTATTTTAATTTAAAAATAAATAAGATAGCTATGCAACTAAATTTTCTTGTCACAAATAAAGCTCAAACTTTCTGGTATCTCTGTCGTTGCTCACAATTTTCCCTGATTTTATTTATGATTTAGTTCCCGGCCGCTTTAAACTTCACACACGTCTGACTCATGGCTCCAGATGCACACGACAACTTCACAAATATTATCGAACATGTTCAAAATCTAAGCAACATGAATCTGATGTCCTGTAACTCATGTTTAGACATTTTAGAAACGTCATGACCTTTCAGGACATTCAGTTTCACATCATTTCCACCTGCAAAACACCTCCCCATCGTTACATCCTAATTAAAATGTTTCATTGTTTCTTTTTTTAACTGATGATGTAAAAAAGAATTTGTTATTAGCGGAACTTTATTATATATTTTGTGACTTTACCTCATCTGGTTCCTGTCGGTGAAACCTGTGAGCGATGTTAAAGAGCGTCTTGAGGATCTCAATCACGTCCTGGGATGTTACCTTAGAGATGGGCGGTGCTCTGACATCACTGATCACCTGATAACCTTCTCCCCACTTGACAGCCAGGCACTGCTCCAGGGCTTTGGTCAGCACAGAGACCCCTCGCTCCTGATGGAGGTAAACAAACAACTCAGCTCTGCAGATGTTGTTACATCCATGTTTTTATGTCTCTTATAGAAAAATGATGCAAGCTGAAGACAGAAACATGCAGGATCTCAAATTTATCACAACAGGAAAACTAAAATATAGAAAATAATTTCTTGTGATCACAGACTACCAAAATTCCATGTTGATAACAGAATAGTTTGTTTTTCTGTATGACTAGTTGTCATGTTTACCTGTTGCAGCTGCAGTCTGAGTTCAGGTCTCAGGGCTGTCAGTAAGAAGAGCAGCCTCAGCCTGTAAAACTGACCACTGGGTGGCGCTGTAGTCCAGATTCCCTGCTTCAGACTCTCCCACAATCCCTGCAGAAGTCTTCCCATGGAAACAAGAATGAAATTCAGATTGAAGCCAGGGGTTGCTAAGCAGCTGGTAGGGATCATTCATATAAGACCTCCTTTCTTAAGAACACTTAGGATTTATATATAACTGGACACATGTAGAGATGCTTCCATAAATGCTATAATTTCAACCATTTTTTTTTGCAATTATAGTCAGTAAAAGCAGTTCAGCATGAGACTGTTTCCATAATTTGACTTCAAATTCATCTAATAAAGAAAAGAATGTCTGTACTTTTCCCTGTTTCTGGCTTTGTTTTTTAAGTTTATTATTTTACTTCTACATTTTTGGTGTTCATAACCCTCAAATAATCACATTATTTAGATCTATATGAATTTAGTCATTGTTTCAGAGAGCTGGACGTGAACAGACGTCGGTATCAAGAAAAACTAATAACAGTCACTGAAAGTAATTGAACCTGATTAAAGTAATTCAAATAACATTTTACTGAAAATAAAGTAATGAAAATTGAACATTGCTTTTGGATTTTAGTTCAAAAGAATAATAATTATTAAACTAATATAACTGGCCAGGATATAAATTAAAGGTACCTTAAAAAAATGAAATATGTTAACATATTAAACTGAGCTGCACGGTGGCGCAGTTGGTAGCGTTGTTGCCTTGCAGCAAGACGTTCCAGGGATCTAAACCAGACCAGGATCTTTCTGCATGAGGTTTGCATGTGTGGGTTTTCTCTGGGGACTCCAGCTCCTTCCCACAAACCAAATACATGCATGAGGTTAACTGTTAACTCTTAATTATCCCTCAGTGTGAGTGTGTGAATGGATCTCTGCTTATATGTGGCTCTGTGACGGACAGGTGTCCTGTTCAGGTGTGGCCCCGCCTCTTGCCCAATGACTGCTGGAGATAGACACCTGCGACCCTGAATAGGAATAAGTGGGTATAAATACAGTGGTGTGCAAAACTATTTGCCTCCTTCCTGATTTCTTATTCTTTTGCATGTTTGTCACACAAAATGTTTCTGATCATCAATCACATTTAACCATTAGTCAGAGATAACACAAGTAAACACAAAATACAGTTTATAAATGATGGCTTTTATTATTTAGGGAGGAAAAACATCCAACCCTACATGGTCCTGTGTGAAAAAGCCCCCTGAACCTAATAACTGGTTGGGCCACCCTTAGCAGCAATAACTGCAATCAATCGTTTGAGATAACTTGCAACGAGTCTTTTACAGCTCTGGAGGAATTTTGGCCCACTCATCTTTGCAGAATTGTTGTAATTCAACTAGCATGAACCTCCTTTTTAAGGTCATGCCATAGCATCTCAATAGGATTCAGGTCAGGACTTTGACTAGGCCACTCCAAAGTCTTCATTTTGTTTTTCTTCAGCCAATCAGAGGTGGATTTGCTGGTGTGTTTTGGGTCATTGTCCTGCTGCAGCACCCAAGATCGCTTCAGCTTGAGTTGATGAACAGATGGCCGGACATTCTCCTTCAGGATTGTTTGGTAGACAGTAGAATTCATGGTTCCATCTATCACAGCAAGCCTTCCAGGTCCTGAAGCAGCAAAACAACCCCAGACCATCACACTACCACCACCATATTATACTGTTGGTACATGTTCTTTTTCTGAAATGCTGTTACTTTTACGCCAGATGTAACGGGACATTTGCCTTCCAAAAAGTTCAACTTTTGTCTCATCAGTCCACAAGGTATTTTCCCAAAAGTCTTGGCAATCATTGAGATGTTTCTTAGCAACATTGAGACGAGCCCTAATGTTCTTTTTGCTTAACGGTGGTTTGCTTCTTGGAGATCTACCATGCAGGTCGTTTTTTACCCAGTCTCTCTTTCTTATGGTGGAGTCGTGAACACTGACTTTAATTGAGGGACGTGTGGCCTGCAGTTCTTTAGATGTTGTCCTGGGGTCTTCTGTGACCTCTCGGATGAGTTGTCTCTGCTCTCTTGGGGTAATTTTGGTCTGCCAGCCACTCCTGGGAAGGTTCACCACTGTTCCATGGTTTTGCTATTTGTGGATAATGTCTCTCACTGTGGTTCTCTGGAGTCCCAAAGCTTTAGAAATGGCTTTATATTTTACCAGACTGATAGATCTCAATTACTTTTGTTCTCATTTGTTCCTGAATTTATTTGGCTCTTGGCATGATGTCTAGCTTTTGAGGTGATTTTGGTTTACTTCTCTGTGTCAGGCAGTTCCTGTTTAAGTGATTTCTTGATTGAAACAGATGTGGCAGTAATCAGGCCTGGGGGTGGCTACAGAAATTGAACTCAGGTGTGATACACCACAGTTAGGTTATTTTTTTGCAAGGGGGGCAATTTCTTTTTCACACAGGGCCATGTAGGGTTGGATTATTTTCTCCCTAAATAATAAAAATCATCATTTAAAAACTGCATTTTGTGTTTACTTGTGTTATCTTTGACTAATGGTTAAATGTGTTTGATGATCAGAAACATTTTGTGTGACAAACAGGAAGAGGGCAAATAGTTTTGCACACCACTGTAAATAATGACTGACTGATGAAATAAGGGTTTTCCTGTATCTCAGGTGTCTTAAATCTTTTAATAACCCATCCAGCCTGTTTAAAGTGAACTAACAGACTTTCATGTAGTTTGGTAACATCATGTGCACCACACTGAACATGAACCAGATAAAGCAAAGACCAGAACCGTCTGAGGAGACCAGAGATTTCAGATCTCCATGATAAAGGTAAAGACTATTAGATCATCTCAAAACAGCTTCATGTTCATGAGATCACAGCTGATAATATTAATAATAAGTATATGTGACTGTAGTCGACTTCAAAATTCTGTTGAACAACAATTCAAAAGCAACATCTGCCTTTCATCAGCTGCTTTAGATCTCATTTTTATTCATTATTACTTTCACTATTTTATTATTATAATTCATTTCAAGATTTGTGAATTCTGATTGTTATAAAATAAATTGTAACAGTGTAATGTAATGAAATAAAAGTAGGAGAAAAAACGCCCGTTACAAATAGTTTTATTTGTGTCTGTGCTTGGAATCAAATCATCCTGACTAAATGTTCTTCAGGTTTTTTTTGTACTGAGCCTCTGAAAAAACCAACATTTTTCCAAAAATCTTCCTCCTTTATTTTTTTAGTCAGATCTGAAAAATAGTGAAAGATGATGCTGCGGAAAAAGTGTTAATTTAGTCAGTTATGTTCTTTATTCGGTTCCATGTTCATGCCTAAAGCTAGGTGGATTTTTTTTAGTCTTGAAAAATGTTAATTAGTCGGTGTTAATTAAGTCGAAGGAGAGCCACTGACGAGGATCTCCTGGATTACTAAAAGATCTGATGGAGAATCAGAAAGCTCCAGTATTTTATGAAGGAGTCTAACATAAATGTAGAAACTCTTGTGACACACTAACATCCTTTTTGTTGTGTAACGTTGTGAAAACTAAAAGTTTTTTCTTTTAAATGAAAAATCTGAAGAAATCCATTTTAAAGATGGTCACCTTAAAGCGCTGGCTCTCTCCTGGGCCACGGAGCTGTTGTAGATGATATTACACAAGACTTTCATGGCCTCCTTCCTACACACCTCCCCATCTTCCTCCTTCTCCTCCTCCTTGCTGTCCTCTTCACGGGCATCTTTCTTTCCAGGGGCGAGCACTACATACCCTTCAACATCTTTTTGCTTGAAGCAGTGATAGTGTGGGCCATTTGTAGCAGCAGCTACTGTCTCAGGAACAGAAACCACAGATCCATCAGATAAAGCTTTGGTGTCTTCTACCTCCTCACAGGCTCTTGCTGCTCCTCTCTGGAGAGGACTTCGTGTTCTGGTTGAAGCGTCGTTTTTGTCGTCATCTTGCTGTGAGCTGGTCTGCAGCAGGTTTATACCTCCCAGGTGTGCCAGAGTAAGAAGGGCACTGTCTGTGACCATAGGTCCAAGCGCCCTGCGGTCGCGGGAGAGGATACGCAGTGTATGTAGACAAGCCCGTAACACCGCTGGCTGCAGTGGACCACTGATGAAGCACAGCAGGGCTGCAGCTAGATCCTGAGAAATAGTTGGTCAAAATAATAAAAGAAAATCAACAAAAATAAATAATAACTGTTTTTTATAAGCAGACATGAGCTTTAGAAGTTCAGCTCATCACAATTCAGTGCACATGAACACATGGTGAGGCAGACTCATCCATCAAACTCTTCTTGGCTGTAAAATGTCTTTAAAGCAGTACTAAATAACTTTCTCGTAGCCGTGCTGGAACCGGTGTTCTGTTGAAATATGCTTCCTGTTGAGATGTGCTACCGAAATCCTTCTGCACATGTGCTGTTCTACAGTCTAGACTTGAATAAACAGATTTATTATTTATTTGCTGTTTCTATATTTTTCCATAAATACATTTTACCCATCAAATAAATTCTCCCAGGACAGAAACACTAAATATGATGTTATTTTTACTTTCTTTACATTGTCAGAGCGACAGGCAAATGTTTGGACACACCCAGAGGAGAAGGACCCAACAATGGCCGATAAGGACCCAGAGGTCTTTTATATAGAAAATATTTGGGAAGGATCATAAAAATATGTTTAAATAATAAACAGGACACACTCACCATAAACAAGAATACTGTATAAACTTTAAATAACATCTCATTATGACATAAGTTGTCAATTCGTACTATGGCAGCATTTTTCTTCATGGCGGTATTAATCGTCAGAACACCGTCACGGCTGCGATCCGAATCACTGAAGTTATTTAGTCTGTTTAATCCATCGGAGGATCCAGAGTGTCTAATATAAAGCTGAACATGTTTTTCAGTGAGTATCCACTTAGACAAGTTTCATAACATTAGCTTAAAGTTTTAAAAGTTATTTTGTACTGCTTTAAAATCCTGAAATACTGAATCATTTAATGCTGTTTGAACCGGTCTGGAGTTTTAAAGAGACTGGCTTACCTCTCGGAGAAGAAGATCTGGTTTTTCTTCACTTGAGTCAGTGTCAGAATCCGAGTCTGGAGAATAGTCTCTTATTTTGTTCTTCCTGAACTGATACACAAAGAGGTGAAACGAGTCACTACAAAATGTAACACGCACATAAATCAAGAAGCATCTAATGTTTAATCTCGTCTCCATTATGAAGGAAAGATTCCTTCCAAATAAAGTCTGACTTCTTGTTAGTTCTAAGGTTTAAATACCAGAAACTATGGATGCACGATAACTATTGAGCCTGATAATTATCAGTTCAATATTGGAAACAAATAACATGCGCCGTTGTTAAAGAGACCCTTCCATTAAAATCAGTTTTTTTGAGGTTTGTGTTGAATATTTTAGCTCCACAGGTGTTCTTACCTTCATAGTGGGTGTGAAAACAGGTCAACAACTTCTCTTTCAGTTTTAATCTCTCAAACTACGCAGGTGGCGATAAAACCCGAGTTCTCCCGAGTTCGAACGGCCTGTATCTGTTTCATCACAACTCCTTTGTTCGTTAGTATTCGGCAGCTCCCGCAGTTGAAACCACACCTAGCATGCTGCTGGCTAAAAGCTGTAGCATAACGTAGCAAACAGGAAGACACGATGTCTGACGTTGCCATGCACAGCGGGGCAGGAAACAGTATGCCTTGCTCTCATAGGCTAGTTTGTTAGCCAATCAGAGTCCAGCAAATTTGAATAATGAATATGAACGAGCTGCTGACGAAGCAGCCTGACAGAAGGAGCCGGAACCACACGAATTTTAATGCAGACAGATTGAAAGGTCTGTTAATCAGTGTTTCCTGACATTTTTAGATATAAAATGTTTCATATTACAGGTTAATACTTAAGAAATAACCACAAAGTCCTGAAATTTGTATGAAATGGCATCTTTAAGCCAGGGAGTTTTCACCACCAGCAACTTAAAAGGTGTCTGGGCTCTTGCATATTGATGAGACGTTTGCGAAAATAAAAAAAAATTGATAGAGACGACCATGAAGGGCTGAAGCAAATGAGAAAATGATCGAATTTATAGCATTTGACGACCAGTATTATTTCTATAGCCGAAGACCGGAGATTTCACCAACAAATTCATCATAAAGAATCCTTATTTTATTATCAGTATCGGTTACGAAAAGAAGTTATCGGTTGTAAAAATCCATTATCGTGCAACTCTACCAGAAACTGAAACAAAAAACGTTAAATTCAACTTCAGATGAACAACATGGGGCTTATTCCACTATCTCAAACTTCCTTTCAATTGATTAAAGACCCACTCCTTGTTGTCAACATGTTCTTGTGCCATTTTTCTGATAATAGAGGACGTATCTTGAAAAAAATTGAGCCCAAAATTGCAATTTGAGTATTTCTGCTTTTAAATTGCTGTGATTCGTTAGTAATTTGAAAAATGTTTTATGAAAAAGACTGTTTTTGTGATGTATGAAATGGATTGGGTGGGCTTATAGTGCTAGCATAAACAGATCTCTTAGCAACGGGGAAAGGGGCGGAGTTATCCTCTGCACCAACGGTTCCGCCCACACAGAGGCGAATTGCTAATGAGCTACTGCTGGTATGGAGAAACTATTTCATAGAAAATCACACAGGTTTTGTGATTTTGGGTAAAAAGCCACAATCATAATTTAATGACCACTGAGAATGTTTTAAAATAAGTCATAATATGATCGGAGTGAGTTTTTAACTAAAACACAGTGAACACATAACAAACTACAACTGAATCCTCTCCAACCCTTTATCAGACGGACTCCAGCAGACCTCTCAAAGTCTGATGTGACACCTGAGACCAAAACATTAAAAGCAGAGTTTCTTTTAACAGTTATTAGGACACATTATCTCACTAAAACAGGCTTCTATCATAAAGAAAAACTGTTTCTATGTTGTTTCTATGTTTAACATCTTAAGATGTGACAGTAACACTCACAGCAGGATGCTGCCTGAGGCATCGCTCTGTCCCCATCAGTATGTCCCCATCAGTCTGTCCCTATCAGTCTGTCCCCATCAGTCTGTCCCAATCAGTATGTCTCCATCAGTCTGTCCCCATTGCTCTGTCCCCATCAGTCTGTCCCTATCAGTCTGTCCCCATCGCTCTGTCCCCATCAGTCTGTCCCTATCAGTCTGTCCCCATCGCTCTGTCCCCATCGCTCTGTCCCCATCAGTCTGTCCCCATCAGTCTGTCCCCATTGCTCTGTCCCCATCAGTCTGTCCCTATCAGTCTGTCCCCATCGCTCTGTCCCCATCGCTCTGTCCCCATCAGTCTGTCCCCATCAGTCTGTCCCCATCGCTCTGTCCCCATCGCTCTGTCCCCATCGCTATGTCCCCATCAGTCTGTCCCCATCGCTCTGTCCCCATCGCTCTGTCCCCATCGCTATGTCCCCATCAGTCTGTCCCAATCGCTATGTCCCCATCAGTGTGTCTCTTCCCAGCATCCAAGTGTTCTGTCTCCCTCAGAAGAGTGACACACACACAGACAGATGTTTCAGTCTAAATCAATTCATGAAACTGTTTCCTCAGCTCAAGTTGACAACATCAGCACCAGGATGCAGGTCGGGGCACAGATTTCTAAAAGGATGTAAACCTTTAAGAAATCTAGTTTTGACAAAATTCTAGACCTTTTCTCATAATTTAAGTTGCACAATAAACCAAAATTAAATCAAAATCAGTCAAAGCACAATGTCAGTGGTACACTTTCATTAATCAATGCCTTTGATTAATGTAAAAGTATTGATTGAATTTGATTGTCTCAGCTTGGGGGTGCACCTGGAGGGGCAGTCTAATTGGAAGGGTGGTCCGTGCCCCCCTGTGCCCCCCCCTCTAGACACGCCCCTGCCAGGATGAGCTTCTTTAGAGATACAAAACCTCTTTGCTCTATTGTGCATCAGTGATCCGTGGCTGTTCATGACCACATGGCTGGTATTTGAAAGTTCCTCCCCTGGATCATATTTACAGGGTCCTGACCTCTGCAGACCATGAATACCCCACATGAAGTGCAGCTGTGGAGATGCTTTTATACAGGAATCGTTCCATCCCAGTTTACATCAAAGTCCCTCCAGTCCTCATGTTTCCCTTCACATCAGCTCTGGAGACAGGACCGTTACACTCTCTCAGATGCCGTGGTCATAATGTTCTGGCTTATTACCTGTTGTAGCAGCATTGTATCATAATTAGTCAGTAAATGGAGGTATTTCCAGTATATTGTTTTACTTATTAGTGTGTTTATCATGGCACAGTCCAATAACACAGTTTTCTCTGCAGCTTTTCTGCAAAGTGAAGGTCAGCACAGGTGATATGATGAGTCATCAGGTGTCCCAGCAGCTTTGGAACATACAGCTAAACGTGATTAATCTGTGTTAGAGAACACCGACGCATATACGGTCTGGATATGACGAAGCATTAAGCATCTTTTCAGATTACTGTAATACAGAGTCAAGTCAGCACATACTGGTGGTTTACTCACCTCCTCCAGACGCTGTTGCTACAGCCGGTTAGCCCAGGAATTAAAAACACCAAACATGCAAATATAAAAAACAAAAACAAGAAAGATGATATTGTAAAAGACTTAGAAAGAATGAATTCCAAAAAAAGACGTCTTAATTTTTCAGGTTCTGTGTATATTTTTGATAAAAGTAGAGTTTCTGATGGTAAATATACATTTTACTCCCTTCAAGCTTTTACATGTAATTCAGTCTCCAAGAAATTATATTTAGATAAATATCCTCCTCATCATGATGATAATTTATTTTCCATTTTAAGCGTTTCTATTTCTGTGTGTTATTCATATATTTTGGGGTAACTGGGATTCAGGGTTGGATGATGCAGAAAAACATTTTTTTGTTCACGTCATTTTCTCCCTGTAAAAAAAAAAATAATTTAACACATTCTCAGCAAGAAATAATCTCAACCCTGCTGAGAGAAGATTCTTCTATAATGTTCTCTCTAATAACAACCTCCATTATCTTCCAGATGTTTGTCATGTCCCAAAAGATGCCCAAGACATGTCCACAGTCCGGTCCAACTGAGCTTTTATCTTGTTGCTGGTGGTGAAAACTCCCTGGCTTAAAGAGGCCATTTCATATAAATTTCAGGACTTTGTGGTTATTTCTTAAGTATTAACCTGTAATATGAAACATTTTATATCTAAAAACATCAGGAAACACTGATTAACAGACCTTTCAATCTGTCTGCGTTAAAATTCAGGTGGTTCCGGCTCCTTCCGTCAGGCTGCTTCATCAGCAGCTCGATAATATTTGTTATTCAAATTTGCTGGACTCTGATTCGCTAACAAACTAGCCTATAAGAGCAGGGCATACTGTTTCCTGCCCCGCTGTGCATGGCAACGTCAGACGTCGTGTCTTCCTGTTTGTTATGTCTTATGCTAACAGCTTTTAGCCAGCAGCATGCTAGGTGTGGTTTAAACTGCGGAGCTGATCAATACTAATGAACAAAGGAGTTGTGATGAAACAGATACAGGCTGTTCGGACTTGGGAGAACTCGGGTGTTATCACCACCTGCGTAGTTTGAGAGATTAAAACTGAAAGAGAAGTTGTTGACCTGTTTTCACACCTACTATGAAGGTAAGAACACCTGTGGAGCTAAAATATTCAACAGAAACCTCAGAAAAACTGATTTTAATGGAAGGGCCTCTTAAAATCTCTAATCTTCACCTGCTGGAATTTTTAAAGATTCCCTGAAACTTTACTATATTCAAAATTCTACATTGAACATTATAAAAGAACACATTTTACGGTTTTACTTTTATAATATTTATGTTACACTATGCCGATGATGAAAAAAAGAATGTTGAATGATTTAAGTAAATGCTGCAGCAGGATGAGAACATAATGAAGGAGAGCTGGTGGGGAACTCACACAGGATCCATGATGAAAAATCATCAGTTTCAGGAATAGAATACAATTAGGGATGCACCGATACCAATACTGGTATCGGTTATGAGCCCGGGGCCGATACCATTCTAATGTACCGTATATACTCGCATATAAGTCGATTTGCGTATAAGTCAGATCTCTTTCGTAGCAGAAAAATTGAGGAATTTAGCATTGACCCGTGTATAAGATCAGAATCAGTTTATGTCAGGAATATATATATATATATATTTTTATGCTGGTTCATATCATCTATCAGTAGCAGCTGCGCCTACAGGTGAAGCATCGGGCATTTCCGCAGGTAAGGCTGTTCTGCAGCGTGAGATGTGTCACAGAAACTGATAACACCTGACACTAAAGACGAGGGGAAATCAGTCACGTTACCAGGGTTTGACGCTTTTTTTGTGGCGTCCCACTCCCTCCTCTAGATTAGACGCCAGAATGAAGCTGCGTCTGGCACGTCTTCAGGTCGAGGAGCGAGAGAGGGAGCGCGAGTTTCAGCTTCAGAGAGAGTTGTTATTTAATAAATTCTGTGGAGCTTTTTTATCTCCACATGCATCCTTAGTTCGTTTGCCCTTTTTTTACCTTTTTAATTTACCTTTGTTGCAGCCCATTTCGAGCCTGGGATGTAACAATATATTTATTAAAAAGATATAACGTGTCTTTGATAATCCATGCTGATAAGGAACATCGTTCGCTCATCCGAGTACTTGTTCCAGTCCCCAAGCTGTCGACATTTTCCTCTGAAAAAAAACTACTTCTTCCCGATATCACACGTATAAGTCGGAACCTCTTCAGACCTGAAATTTACTCCTCAAAACACCGACTTATAAGTGGGTATATACAGTACTCGTATCAGTATCGGTATCGGTTAGTTAACTGATACCATCAACCGATATTTAAAATGTGGAACTGCAGTAATTTCACAAAAATGTTTCTTTTTCACTTGAAATGTTGGTTTTCTGGTTATTTTTATTATTATTTTTATCTAGTTCAGCATCATTTGTTTTAACAAGCAGAGAAGAAAATAAAACCTGTCTTCCAATTAATTACATTTTTTGTGTGGTAGATGTATTGGCATTGATACTCGATATCGGTACTTGGATTCAAGTATCGGTACCGTACTGGTTTGAAAAAAGTGGTATCGTTGCATCCCTAGACGTGATCTTAAATAAATCCTAACCCACGTGGAGAAACATATACATGTTGAATTACTTTTGTTTACTGACCTTTTTTCTCTCTTGTGCCTCAGCGTTATAAAAGAAACACTCTGCGTTCTGTGGAGAGACAGAAAAGCAGAAGATGGAGGACAAGATACTGCACAGTTGTGCTGATGTGCCTGTCAGCCAAGCTGCAAATATGAAAAGTCACAGCTGAGTTCATTTCAGGAGGGGAAACATCTGGAGGAAAATATTCAAGCGGTCTTTGTGTTTTTCCCTCAGAAAGTCACAGTATCAGCTGCAAAATGATCATCTGAAAACCCAATACAAGCCGTTACTCTGCAATGTTTTTTTATCATTATTCATTTGGAATTAGTTTTTTGAGAGGTGTTGGGTGTTTGTAGCAGTTGGTGTAGAAGCAACAAAGAGCAGAGAGAGAGAGGAAAAAACCAGCAGCACCAAAATCCCTCAGAATGATTGTGGAGGACAAAGATCCAGACGAGAAGACGGAGCACAGCAGAGCAGCGAGCGTGCTGCTCGCTCCTTTTGCAAACATTTCAAACCCTATAATCCAGCCAATGACAACCACTCTCATCATACCGTGCAGACTGTTTCCATGGTTACAAAAGTGAATATTTCCAGTGCCAAACTGATGCAGTAGTCATGGTAACCATCAGTAACCTGGGTATTGTAGCTGTCCAGCAGGAGCTGGACGGTGTTCTGGTCTCCTTGGCCGATGCTTTCAATGATCCGCTCCACGTCTGGCGCCATAGCTGGGACCCAACAACAATAACAAAGATTTAATTTAAAAATAATCCCAATATATCCGTTGGTTCAAAATTATTCTTTATTATGAGACATTCTTGTAATTGTTCATATTTGGATGAAGGATTGACATTTATTTATTAAAAAATGGCACATTTTAAAGTATTAAGCAACAATTCATGTGATTTGAAATAGTTTTTTTAAAACCTGAATGTTTTACAGGAATCTAAACAGAATAAATTTGACACAAACTTATTAGCTGAATTAAAGTTGCTCTAATCTCAAGATGTCTAAGACTGAATGAAATCTAGTTTTTGTGGGTTTCTTTATTCACACTAACAGTTTTATAATAAAACTGGTTGGAGCTACTCAGTGAACTTATACACTTACCTGCTGGTGTTAAACACATGCAGACTCACACAGACTGTGACAGCTTCTCCTTCCTCTGATGAAACTATAGCTGCGTTATCCTATCTCTCTCCTCTTCCTCTGCACATTCCCTTCCCCCTTCGCTCTCTAAGCCCTGGATATACTCACAGGCCACCCCCACTGCATGCTGCACTTCCTGGAGCAAGAAAGATTGCTTAGCTGAGTTGAAGAATATACCAGAGAGAAAACACACAGACTCAAATCAACACGTTTCTCAAGAAAACTGAAACGTTTCGAACCAACGTGCAGCTTTTGCAAGCGACGTCTAAATCCAACATCCAACATCTCGTTTATTTCTTTGGATTTAAGGAAAATCGTTTTATTCGTCGTCACATTTGTCATTTGTTTTATTTCATTATGTCAAATACAGGAATTTCATGTACAGAAGAGCAACTGAGAACTAGAGGGTGGAGTTGCTGTACAGTATTTACACATCGAAAACAACAAAATTGCTCTGCAAGAACATCCTCAAAGAGGTCAAATGATAGGAAATATCATCAACAACGAACAGATAAAAATGACAGACATTAAACACTGACATTTAAGCTTTTGGATCTTTTCATCTCACACTTCCTGTCTGAAAGTCGTGCTTTATTTTTTTCATTCTTTGCCATTCAGGGTGATAAACCACCTCTTATTTCTTTTGAACATACAAAAAGAACATGATTTAGATTTAAATACATTTCCCCTTTTACCCTAACTGCTTGTATTTTACTGAGGCATGTAGAAACTATCACATAGTTCTTTTAATCCTCATTTTTACATCCCTCACTCCTAGTTTTAACTCTGCAGCCGGGCCATTTTATGTACACCCTCTTAAAATATTTGTCAAAAATAATAACAACAAACAATCCCATCTTAGGGTGCTCATTTTAAAAATTTCCTTGTATAAATTATACAAATCATATTTATCAATACATCCTTATACACAGCGTGTGTGTGTGTGTGTGTGTGTGTCAGTGTTCTGAAAGTCTGGACAAAAAAAATCTCTTTTGCAGCGCTGACCGAATGATTCCTCTTGATTTTTTCATTTTTTTATGGGGAGGGGGGGGCGTCCATCACATTCACAGAGTTCTTTACCCTCCATCTTTAAATACAGTTCTTCAGATCAGGAGGTTCTGAAGATGGATTCAACAGGAAAACAAGTACTCGATAAATCTCCTACAGACAAATGGATGGTTGTTCTCATCGGATTCATTGCACAAGTTGCATCCACATCTCTTCTGTCCCGTGATTCACAGACGCTGGATGCCTCCAGCTACTTAATACTGTGGATGTACGTATGAGTTTAGAGGCCGTAGTCTTCCTTCAGGCTTTGGCACTAAGGCTGAGCAGTTCCATGAAGGAGTTAAAGAGGCTCTCCAGCCAGCCCTGGTTCGCCATGCACTGCTGCACCACCTCCTCCTGGCCGGGATCCTCAGCTGCCTGCTCTATGTTATCCGTCTGCTCGGGAAACAACACAGTTAGGAACAGGTGGTGCCATTAAAGCTCCTGATACAACCTGAAGGATTCTGGGAAGGTTATTATGGCACCAGAATGTTTCACTGTTAAAGGAAATACAGTTTTGTGAGAAAATGACTCAATTTTTAGTTTACTGTTTAAAAATAGTTTACTGAAAGTTTTTCACTATTAGACTAATAGCTAAAAGTCCGTGAAAAAAAACAAAACACAAACTGTGGTTAGAGGCAAAAGTAACATGTAGAAAACATTTATGTTGATTCTTGTGCAAAATGACAGTATTTTTAGAACATAAGCAGTAAAAAATGTGCTTCTTTTACTCTTCAGATTATGTGTACACACACTCCTGGTGCAGTTTAAACCTAATATGCTGAGTGGAAAAGAGGAACGAGGCAACAAGTCTGAAATGAAAGAGTAACAGAACGTGTGTCTCGTGTTCTTCTTCTGTTTGGATATTTGAGTTTGGAGATTTCAGTGATTCCAGACCTGAAACCACATAAAACTGATGTCCTTTTTTACCTCCATGAGTGCTTCAGTACCACGTTAATCAAACAGCTCTTCTTCTTTGCTGCTTTTTACTGTATCAGTCAGACTTTGTATTGTTTTGTAATTATACTATTAGCACATGATTAACTCAATGAATTCCAATAATAATAATAACGATGAACAAACAGTATCTGCATGATGGAGTCCTTCTTACCTCCTTCTTGCAGTGCAGGAAGGTGTGATACTTGTAGTGATGAAGAGAATGATACAGACTGTAGATACGGCAGGTTTCTATTGAAAGCTTCATGTCCTGAGAAAAGGTGGACAGAACAACAGGATGAGGAATTCAACATTTTATTCTTTCCTGTTTTCAAATATATCTCCAAACCTAAATATTGTTCCATATTTTCAAACCTGGACTGTTTCTGTCCATCTTCTGCTTCATTCTTTAGATACCAAAGATTTACATGTTGGAATGACCCATAAAAAATAACCAGACTGGGATGGATGGATGGATGGATGGATGGATGGATGGATGGATGCATGGATGGATGGATGATGGATGGATGGATGGATGGATGGATGGATGGATGGATGGATGGATGGATGGATGGATGGATGGATGGATGGATGGATGGATGGATGGATGGATGGATGGATGGATGGATGGATGGATGGATGGATGGATGGATTGGCTGGTCCTTCTCTTAAGATGTGAAACACAAACATGACACTAAGTGTGATGTCACAACATCTTCTCACCTGCTGCTTGGGAACACTCTTCTTGACTCGATTCAGGGTTTTACGGTTGTAACCTTCCCCGCCGAGATGAACCCTGACAACTCCAGACTCCAGAGGATCTGCTGTCATTTTGGGGAACAGATGTAAAGCCTCCTGTAAAACACAGAAACCTTTTCATCAGCTCAGCTGACTTCCTTTAACTTGTTTGTTATAGATATAGAAGCACGTGAAGGTGCACCTGATGCTGTGTGCTCATGTTGATCCTCCTCAACAGTCTCTTCTTCTGTTCACTCAGCAAACTGTCGATTTTCCTCATGGGTGGGAGATACAACTCATCTGAGGAGGTAAAACAGCAGAAGAAATCTTTGATGACATCACACTAAGATCTGTAGCTGGTTTTGTCCTCCGAGGTACCAGCATGCTTCACTGTGGGCACTCGGCTCTTCTTCCTTCCTGCTGTAGTTAAATCTTTTCCCCTCCACAACAGAGTTACTGACCTAGTTAACAGCTGATCTTACTCGAGTGTAGATCTTACACTGCTGACAAGGATCAACATCACAGTTAAGGGAAGTCTGTACATCTGTCACATGTCAAACATGCTTCACACTCAGATTTTATACATATAATGATGAATGAAGGACACACACCATGTGATGAGTCTTTACCTTCTCTCAGATATACTGTACATTAAATCAGGAAGACTGTTAATCTAAAGAAAATCTGGTTCTAACACTGGGCTGCCTGATGTCTCACTCTGAAACCACCTGTCCAGGTATGTTAAAGGTCATCTATCCTGTTTTTCATGTTGTTTACTTGTTCATGTGGCATTTATTCTGATGGTAGAGGACAAATCTTGAGAAAATTTAACTCAAATATGCATTTTTGAGTATTTCTGCATTCAAATCGATGTGAATTAGTTGCAGACACAAAAATGCATCTAAAAAAGACTGGATTTGAGATGTAGAAAATCCAGTGGGTGGGCCACCAGCTCCTGCTAGCATAAACAGCGAGCTCTCAGCTACGGGAAGGGGCGGGGAATCTTCCACGCCGACAATTCCTCCCACAGCACGGAGGCGAGTTGCTAATGGGCTACTGCCGCTATGCAGAAACTACTTCCTAGAAAATAACACAGGTTTTGTGATTTGTTGTAAAAACGCCATAATCGTAATTTAAAGACCACTGAGACACTTTAAAGTAGATAAAAGATGATCGGAGTGGGTCTTTAAAGCTTAATTTGGTGTTGGAATATAAAGATTTAATCAGTTTACTAGTTAAACCAGTTGTTTTTCAAACCTTCTCCTAACTTTATCAATCTAAAGGAAATAAATATCACCTTTCAGCTGATTTAGCTCAGATAAAAAACTTCCAGTTTTGACAAATGGATCAACTAATTCTTTCTTCTCATGTCAAACCTCACTTTGTGTCGTTGTTCAGGACGTCTCTTGAGTTCTTCTGCCGGGTTGTTAAAAGGAAGTTGTTCCATTCCACTGTCACCACTTCGAGCTGCTCGGGCTGAAATAACAATTCAACCCAACCTGCTGGTTTGTTTTTAATTCACTGAAACTGATCATATCCAGGTGAACTTCCTCTGACTCTGGACCTGTTGATGTGAACTGGACTTGCTGTTTCTGTATAGAAGATTCTTTATTCCTACAAATCACTGATGAACCACGAGTGTTTGTTTAAAAAGACAGAGGAACATTCTTCACACCAAACTGCTTGTATTTGGTGTATGTGGTGAATTCTGCTCCTTTTAAAAAAACTCCTCATTTTTAGTACGAAGTGGGACCTCAACTAATGGTTTGAATTCACAAAGCTGTGGCTGTTGCTATGCAACAACAGCAGGGCACGTCTCCGGCTCGATCTCTGTGAGATTGATGTGCTGTACAAAGTTTAGATTGTGTGATTGAATGGAAGAAAAAAAAAAAGAGAAAGTAGAGCAAATAATCATCCGTGTTGAGTTTCTCCACCGGAGCGCTCACCGTCAGTGTCCTCCAGAGCTTGGATCATATCAGGGTCCAGCGCCGTGCTCACCAGCATCTCCACGTAGCTCCTGAACATCTCCCACATGGCCCGACTGTTCACTCCCCCCCTCATGGCTCCTGAAACACACACAGACAGGCTGCAGAGGAGGTCCAGACGCAGCACAAGCTCGCTGAAAGACACCGACTGACCTTCATCATCAGTGGGCAGGGAGGAGTCGGAGTCAGAGGAGGAGGACGGCACCTCCTTTAGCCACTTCTTCCTCTTCTTTGGAGGGGGCTCGGTTCTGTCTTTTGAAGTCTTGGTTCTGGACTGACACTCTAGTTTCTTCTCTCCTCTCTTTTCTTCTTTAAATCTCATAAAATCTACATTCCCAGCTCTCCTGTCTCGTTCTGCTCTCTCCTTCTCCTTCTCCAGATCTCTCCTCTCTTTTTCTTTCTGCTCCCTCTGCTTCTCCCTTTTGTCCCTCTCCTGTTTTTCCTTCTCTCTCCTTTCTCTTCTCTCCCTCTCTTGTTTCTCTTTTTCTCTTTGCTCTTTCTCTTGCCTCTTTCTTTCAGTTTGCTCTCTGTCCCTTTTCTCCCTCTCTTTTTGCTCTTTTTCTTTCTGTTCTCTCTCCTCTCTCTCCTTCTCTTTCTGTTCTTTCTCTAGTTTTTGTCTTTCTTGCCAATCTTTTTCCTGTTTCTCCTTCTCTTTTTGCTCCTTATTCCTTCTTTCTCTCTCTTTCAGCTCCTTTTCTCTTCTCTCCTTTTCTTTAAGCTCCTTCTCCCTTTCTAGTTCTCTCTCCTTTTCTCGACACTCCTTTTCCTTCCGTTCTCTGTCCTCCTTTTCTTTCTGCTCCCTCTCCTGCTTCTCTCTTTGCTCCTTCTCTTCCTTCCTTTCTCTTTCTCTTTGTTCTTTCTCTAGTTTCTCTCTGTGTTCCCTCTCTCGTTCTTTTTCTCTCGCTCTCTGCTCCTTCAGCTCTCTGTCTTTCTGTCTCTCTCTATCTCTGTCGTCTCTCTCCACTCGAGGTTGAGACTGATTGTGAATGTTCGGCAGCTGTTTAGCCAGCGACTGTCGTCTGTCAATCACAACGTTACAAAAAAAAAAAAGAAAAGAATGAAACTGAGTGATTAATGTCCCCCCCTTCAGGTCCAGAAACATGGTTATGTAACTGAGATCAATCTGAAATCGGTGACAGTAAAAAGCAGCTTTACCTCAGAGTCAGTCCCGCTCTGTGCCACGGCTTCCGGGAACACACTCTCACATAATCCTTTTTGTTTACGTTCTCCAGGAACTTCACATATAAACGCTGATAGCGCATTTTAGCATCACCAAAGTACCCCAAGTACTGGAGGAAAATATAATGAGAAGAAGAGTTCAGATTAATACACTGCTCCAAAAATACTGGAGCTAAACTTCTGCTGGGAACCTGCAAAAACTAATATCTTTAAGATTTAACAACCAAACTAGATTTTATTGTACCAGATGTTCCTAACAGAACACTTTACTCTCAGACTGCAGGTCTGCTTGTGGTTCTAAAAGGGGACGTAGAGCTTTCACTTATCAGGCTCCTCTCCTGTGGAACCAGCTTCCCTGTGTACTTTTACTACTACTTCAGACTTTTATTTGTGATAGATTTGATCCAAAGTTTTAGTTATGCAGCTTAAAATAAAAATAAAATAGCTTGAATTTGTTTAGTTCAAGCAGTACTGAACAACTTTTCCACAGCTTTTCTCAGACAGCCGTTGCTCAAACCGGTGATTGAAACCTCTCGAGCTGTGCTGCTGATTCCATCCGTGCAAGTGCTGTTCCACAGTCTTGACTTCAATAAACAGATTTATTGTTTATTTTTGTTTCTATATTTTTCCATAAATACATTTTACCCATCAAATAAATTCTCCCAGGACAGAAACATTAAATATGATGTTATTTTTACTGTCTTTGCATTGTTAGAGCGACAGGCAAATGTTTGGACACACCCAGAGGAGAAGGACCCAACAATGGCCGATAAGGACCCAGAGGGCTTTTATATAGAAAATATCAGGGAAGGATCATAAAATATGTTTAAATAATTAACAGGACACACTCGCCATAAACAAGAATAATGTAAAAACTTCTAATGACATCTCAACATTAAATAAGTTGTTAATTCAAACTATGGCAGCATTTTTCTTCAGGGCAGCATAAATCATCAGAACACCACTTCCTGCTGCGACCCGAATTTCTGAAGTTATTTAGTCTATTTTAAAGCCATCAGAGGAGCACAGAGTGTCTGACATGAAGCTGAACATGTTTTTTGGTGAGTATCCACAGGTTTCAAAACTTTAGATTAAAGTTTTAAGAGTTATTTTGTACTGCTTTGGATAAAAGTTACATTGAAACTGACATTATTTAACTTGACTTGAGTTTGTCTTTTTTCTGTAATGTTTAAGAAATGACAGCTGTTGTGACCTGACTATGTTTAAAATACTTAATTGAAACGAAACAGTCTAGAATTCTAACTATAACAAATAAATAATAAGTTGATTGTGGATTAAAATAACAGAACAGCATGAACAGCATGGGTCATACTGTGACTTCTAAAAGCTTACATGTGGAAACATTTCAAACCAGCAGGTAATGTGTTTCAGCTGAACCTTCGGGATTATTCTTTTAATATAAACATACGTCCTCTAAAAAACTCACATTGCTGGTTGCACAAAACTGCCTTTGTCCATCTTTGATCTCTGGACTGAATTTCTGCAGCAGAGCTTTCTGCACCCTCCAGATGGGAGGAGGTTCCCGGCCGGTCTGCAAAGCCATCTGGTGTCACAAAAACAGTTCATGTCAAATGATGATGAGTCCTTCGTTTACACCACATATATCCTGAAAGCTGTGGTGGGGGTGGTTTACCTTAAGAGTCCCGATATCCTCTGTTCGAACCACGAACTCATCCCGTTCACGAAAGATTCCCTCACCGCCACTCTCGCTGTCCTCCTCCTCGCTCTCACCAGCGATGGCGGCATCTGCCTGCTTCTTCGCCAGGTGGAGGGAAGTAAGCCGCTGGGATGCTGGCGCCTCCTCTGGAGTCGGAGGCGATGGTGGCTGTGAGGATGACGAGGAGGGCGATGAAGAAGATGGTGAAGGGGAAGGGTGCCCGATATCAGGTTCCTGGTCCTGATCAGAGGAGGACGGGGGAGGTGTGGTGGATGGAGGGGGGATTGAATGGCTCAAAGGAAGGTTGGAGAGGGGTGATGACAGGATGGCTGGTGGGGAGGTAGAAGGTGGTGGGGAGGTGCCAGCAGTTGTAGCCTGTTGATATGAAGACTGCTGCGGCTGTGGCTTAGAGGATGGGAACGCTGGACTCGCCTCTTCCTCACCCTGCTGGGCTGGCAGAGGGGAGGGTAGAGAGGAGCTCAGGGGAGGGAGGGGTGAGGGTGAAGAGTAGGTGGGTGGTGAAGGGGAGAGAGAGGGTGATGGAGGCACAGGGGCAAGTGCAGGTTTAGATGGAGAATCTGAAAAACAAGGAGGATGAGATTAAAACACTAGTTGATAACTGCATGTTCTTTTAAAGGAAGTGGCTCAGATTTCGTATAATTTCATAAAACTTTATTTAATCTGATTTAATTACCTTCAACTTTAAGAACTTCTGGAATCTGTATTTCAGACATTTGTTGTGTTTCCTCCTCCTGCAGATTCTGTGGCTCTTCCATTGTTTCCTCATTCTTCCCCTTGTCCTCTCCTCCATCTTCTTCCTCTTCTTCACCTTGCTCTGACTCTCTGTCCTCCATTTTTACTCTGTTTGGCTGTGGCGAGATCAGACTCTGCTCTTCATCCTCTGCTGTGTGCTGCTGATTGTAGGTAAGTGCCAGCTCTTTTGTGTTCTCGATGGTGGGAACAAGAGGAGGCATGGCAGGGAGAGGAGAGCTGAGGGATGGCTCCTGTGGCGTGGGTGGGGAGAGGGTGGGCTGGGACTTGATCATTGCAGACGCCATTGCTGCAGCTAGTGAGTGCGGAGTGTCATAGAGGGCAGAAATGGCAGATGAGATGCTTTTCTGCAGGTCCTGGTTCTTACTGACTGAGTCCTCTTCATCAGAGGAAAAGGACGGCAGTGTCTCCAGGTTCCTTTTCAACTCCTCATCCAGAGGTTTGCAGGGACTGGAGCAGCTGCTGAGGGCCAAGTCGGCCCCCTCACCGGGCCCCTCATCACTAAAAGCTTCCGGAGGCTGTTGAGAGGGAGACGTTTGTAGGGAAGGAGGAGGTGGTGACAAGGGTTGGATCCCTCCCTTCAGAGAGGAACAGGTGTCTAGGACTTCCTGCCCGTCTCCATCATGCCCCAGGTCAAGGTCAGACTCTTTTTTGCCCGTCTTCAGGAAATCCAAAAACGAGGCCATGAAACCCGGTTTGAAATCAAAGGTCCTGTCATCAGCCTGCCAAAAAAAAGCACAAGCTCAGTCTTTGGTAAGGAATGTGCTTCTGTTTTAAAAAGAGGATCACAAAATAATGAGTTTATCACTTGATTTATTTCCCTTCTGTTAAAAAAAAGTGGTGCTTCTGAATGTCACTTAGAGTCAGGAAATAATTTGAGAAAATGAAGCTCCACTTCTTTAAGTCACATGGGGGCAGTGATGTTTAACAGATGTTTAGCAAATCATTTCTAGTCCAGAGCATCGACTGTTTACAACATGCTACACTGTGGACTCCTGCTTCCTGTCACAGAATTAAATAAATACAACACAAAAAAAGTTAGGATGCTGTGTAAACTATAAATGAAACAGAATGCAATGGTTTGTAAATCTCCTTAAACTCCAGCAGCTGGTCTCCTCACTTCCCAGATGTTTACAGACAGATGTTAAAACAAGAGAAGCTAAATAGTATTGAACATCGTTTTTTGGAGACGTGTCGCTGCCATCGGATTCAAAATGAACAGATATTTTCTATGAAATGATAAAATGTCTCGATTTTACAGCTGATATGATGTTTATGTTCTAATGGGATTAAAATATGGGGTTATGAGATTTGAAAATCATTCCATTTTTTATTTATATTTTATGCATCATTCCAACTTTTTGGAACTGGGGTTAAAAATAAAATAAATAAAAACCAAGAATCAGAAAAGTATTTTTTTTTTACAATACAAATATGGGAGAAATTATAATAAAATATTGTCGGTATAAAAATGTTATGAAAAACAGAAAACAAATATCGTAACATTTGCAATTCTTAACAATCTTAAAATATCTCACAAATGTATTTGAATTATTTTTGTAGAATTTGTTTATCTCCTAGAATATTAATTTATTCAGTTGGTTTATTTAATACAGATTTATCAGACTAATTTATAAGCAATGAGTGTTGACAGACAGCAGGTGGCAGCACGGCTTCAGTGCTGAATAAACCAGTAACTGTGGCAACAGCTGCCCTGGAAACAGGCATCTCTCTCCTCTCTCTTTTGTCAGTCAGGAAGAGCTGGCTGTCAGTCAGCTACAACCTCCTTCTCTCAAAATCTCAAATCAGAAAAACACAACTGAAAAAAGCCTTTTTAAAAATTGCTTTTTTTAAATTCTATTGGAAAAATAAAGAATATTTTTGTATATTTAGTATTAAGAAATATCCTTAATGACAACCACCTTTTTTTACAGTAACTGGCAAGATGCCTATAGGCACCTGAGGTGTGAATCAGTAAGAGAATGTCCTCTCTACCACAGGCATTAGTTTGAATAGATGAGGTATGAATTATATATGAAGCTTCTAGCTTTGCTCATTTTGCAGAGGGTGTGAAGCAACTTACTGAATTGGAGAGTTTCTGCATAGCAGCCCAGGATTCAGGATTCAGAGGATCGTCAGGTTCTTTTTTCCATCCGTCCATCATCATCTACGTGAACATAAAAAAAGCTACTTTTAAAATCTTTCTCTACATAAAAAACAGCATTATATCAACCAAAAATAAACCACTCGTATCTAGAATATTTCATGTCTGTTCTGCAAACAAAAGCAATTTTTTTTATCTAGATACGGTGTAATGAGAAGCTGTTGTGACAGGAAATGTACCTGAAGAACAAAAGTATGTAATGAGATGGGGGGGAGGTGGAAATCACACAAACGGACAGGGAGGAATTAAAGACCTAAATTAAAGAGCGCAGAAATTCAACAACTGGAGGTGGAACCAAACAGCTTTACTTTTGAGCAGTAAACATCCAATCACAGTCTGCGGCACGTGTGGATGCTAATCAGGCCAAGATGGTTTGGATTTTCTATCAAGATGTCTAAAACAAAGCAGGATTGTCTTGAGTACAGGTGGAAGGAGCGTCAGAAGCAGAGTGCTCAGCTGCTGTGTGTTTCTATAGGAACAGAGACATCTGCATTTACAGTAAATCTGCAGGAAAACAAAGACTAAAGAGGATCTGACAGCTTGGCTCTAATCTAACAACCCTAATCCAAGAGCACAAGAGTAAAAACATATAAAAAAACAAATTCCCCATCATCAAAACACTAAATGAGTAAAGATATTTAAAAAGGATTGCACTTATGTTCACCATTAGAGTCCGAAGCAGATCTCATTAACACAGTAGCTTCCTTTCTTCCTCAGTTTGTCCCAGAGAACTGTGAAAGTGTGCCGTGATTTGATTCTCCTTTTAAAGGATGCAGTTTAAACGATGTGGACAACAGTTAACATGAGTCAGCAATTTCATAACCTAAACGTTAACGTGCTGGAACACAGAGCCGTCACGTTGTGAACACGCCAGTCCACTTGCATGCAGACCAAACTCCCTGAAAATCTCCCACTTCATTCGGGAGCTCAAGGTGTCCCATCATGCTGATAACACAGACTGCAGATACAGTACTTTCACTGTTGCTGGGGTAACAAGCTCCTTTTCCACTCAAACGTAAAATTCAAAGTTATCTTTCTCTGGTTCTGTGCATCTCTTCATAACGTTCACACCCACAGCATTAAGATGAAAGCAGCCCACATGTGACAAAGGATGGACTGATTTCTAAGTATTATTTGTTTTAAATTAACATACTATTAAGACACAGAGTCCATCTGCTCATATGCTTTTTTCCTTTTATTTAGATCTCTTTTTAGTACCTGAACACCAGCTCATGGTGATTACCTGTTAAATTCAGCAGAAAAGGAAGGATGTGGCGGAAAAAATTAATTTATTTGGTGTTTTTTGTGTGTCCATCTAAGATCTGAGAAGCTGTTCTCTCTCCAAAGATTCTCTCCAAGATTCTTTTCTGCTAATTAATTAGAAAATCTTCCCTTCGGGTAACAATTTTTTTTTGGCATCTAATTCCTGCTCAAGTATATTTAAATTTCTGTCAGTGTTTAATCATTATGTTTCGTGATTTCTCGTGTTTTGAATGAAAAAGTTTCAAGCTGTCATGTATGATCTGTCGGCGGGATGAGAAAACATTCAGCTTTGGTCACGTGTCACACAGTAGCAGCTTATTCAGATTTGTGAGATAAAATCTGGAATTCACATCAAGTTCTAAGACTGCTTTCATACTTTTAGAAACAGAAATACTTGGCACATAAAAAGATGTTTTAAATAGACGTTTTACAAAAAAAAAAAAAAAAGATTTTATAAAATAACAATGAGGGAGCTTTGCGGCTGCAGCTAATGAGCAGGTAGAACTGAAATGTCACATAGCAACACTCGCTGTAAACTGTCAGCTGAAGAAGGTGGGCTGCAAACTCACCCAGGGATTAGATCATCTGGTATAAAACACAGAGCTGCCAGCTTCTTGGACTGGAGCAGTATTTGTCAAGTTTGTCACATTATATATTTTTTTACCTCTCCAGCTCTCTGCTGCTTCATCATCTTGTCTTGTGCCGAGTCGAGATCATTCCTGTTAATGTCCATGGCGGTGCCGGTTCCGGGACTCATGCCCAGAGAAGGTGCTGATCCCACTGATCCATCAGACAGAACTGGTTCAATGCTGGACAGAGAGTCTGTCCTCAACAAAGACTCCGATGGAGTCATGCTGGAAACAGGCAGCTTGATCTGAAAGACAGGTGGATTTGGACGGGGATGATTCAAAATGTTTTTAAACAATTAAACTAAAATAATTACAAATCAATTGCTTTTCCATTGACTGCTATTTGACCCTGGCAGTGAACAATGTACATTTCAGCTGGCTGTGCCATTTTGCTTTGACGTTTTAACAATTTTCTTATCTGCACAACAAAATCAAATCATTTCTTTAACTGGCTGAAGTGTTCGTAGCATTAAATTCATAGAAGGGAAATAAGACAGCAGGGTAATAATTTGAAAAAGAGAATGGAGGGAACATGTTTGTGACTGCACTATGAAAAAATTGAATGAAGATGGACTTTAAACTAATTATAAAGTACAATACTCTATCAATATTGGTAATTAATCATTTTAACTATCAACTAAACCCACAATATATATATTTTTAATTCATTAAGGTCTTACCCTGCAAATACTGTAAACGAAGAAGAACTTTTAGCATTGGAATACTTCAATCATCAGAGACTACTTGAAATTTATACTTACTTCTTTATTTAAACATTGATAAAAGGTCTTTATTTTTATCATTTAACAATCTTAGTAACAATGCACAAATAATTCTCTATCTCAAAATAAAAACTTTACAGAATCTCAAAAAAATGTGTATGTGTGAAATAAAATGCTCTTTTGAATTCTATATATTTTCTTTTTCAGTTTCATGCCAATAATATTTTTAAACGGTGAGATAACATCACAAGAAGATATTTTAATGCTAAAAATGAAAATCCCAGAGTGGCTGAGACTAAGTAAAGATGATGCAGACCTCAGTGTAAAACCCTAAGAATGAATTAATATTTTCAAGGAGCTCCGAATCTAGAGTAAATTATGCCCCTACTTTATTTTTTTATAGAGATAATCTTTATTTTAAATTGGTGACATTGGAGCCAGGTGACTGATCATGTGACTGAATGTCATTGTAAGTCCAAACATCAGACACAAATTAATCCAAAGTGCGTTTAAAAAACAACTTCTGAATCAGAGAACAATCTGTTTAATGTGTGGAGTGACACTAATTGGACAATTACTCTGTGGTCTGTTGAAAAAACATTTTAAATATTTTTTCCTGAAAACTTTTAAACTAAAGGAAAAAGAGACAATGTAGTTCATTACTCTAAGTCATAGACAGCACCTGTCACCATTAACCCCTAATAGCCATTTGAAACATCTAATTGTTGAACTGTTGAAATCCCATTGCAAGTAATAACAGGAAGACAGATAGACAGACAAGTGTTTTTTAAAAAGCATGAGTTAGATATTTCTGCATCATATAAATGAAAATCTAGTTTTAGTCTTTGAAATAATGTAACTTCTAATTCTTGTTTTAAAAATGTAGGTAATGAATGAGTGTTATGTGCTGCACTTTTATCTTTACTCATCCTTTTTTTACCTTGATAGGTCTGAGTGGATCTTGCTGGGGTTGCTGGGATGGTTGTTGCTGCTGCTGTTGTTGGTAATGCTGCTGCTGATAATGCTGCTGATGGGAACAGGAAACTTGTTGCTGCTGATGATGCAGGTGGTGTTGCGGTTGCTGGTGTGGAACTTGATGGAGGTCTGTCTGTTGGTTGTAATGTTGTTGTTGTGGATGTTGCTGCAGATGCTGCTGTTGGCTGTACTGTTGCTGTTGCTGATGATATGGGAGGCTTTGTGCTTTTATATCTCGATGAGTCTCCACCAGTCCTTCTTCACGTCTACCACGTCCTCTACCCCTCCCACGACCTCTTCTCGTTTCTCCAGTCACTGATCCCATCAACCCCCTGCAATATGGAGGCTCAGGAAGAGGACGTATGCGCGGTCTACCTCGTGGGCGAGGGGGACCTTCACGTTTTGGTTTAGTTGGTTTCCTGCCCCTTTTCTTAGGGCCATCGTGAGGGAGTATCTGTGGTGAGTGTCCAAGGGGAGTGTAGTTGGATGGAAGGCAGAAATCCATGTCACCCAATACAGGACTGACCCCAGTTACTCCTGAGGTGCCAGCAGCCCTCCTACAACTGGAAACCAGGTCAGGCAACAGGTCTGGAAGGCGTCGACTGTTGAGGCGAATATCTGCCGCAGTATCAGCTTTATCTTCATCGTCCTCAAATTCATACTCCTGCGCATAATTTTTCTTTGTCTGAGGTTGTGGCTCACGTCGCTGTTTAAGCAAGTGAAATGAACTGGTCTTTAATAGTTTTTTGGGTCTAGAAGAACAGAAGATGGGTGAAGTCAGACCACTGGTGTTTGAACTTCCACCTACAGCTCCCATCATCTTGTTTGCTGAGCCATCCCCTGAACCTAACCCCATAGTTGGAGTTTGAGACTGGATGAGGCCAAGCTGGTCAGTATTCACAGTAGAGGGAAGCTCATGGGTCTTCAGAGAGTCAAGGTCTAAGTGCAAATTGCCATCTCCTGTTCCTGAAAGGCTGTGGCAGTACTGCCCATAGCCTTGATCACTATGATGCCCAACCATAGTGTATCCCTCTCCAGCACCTCCAACTTTTAGACCATCAACACTCTCTTGTGCTGGCCCGTGGCTCTGACCTAAGTTTTCTTGACCTCCCTGTCCGGCCCCAGAATCCCCAGCACAGCTTGACTTGTAATCAGCTGAACAAAACATGTCCTCCATCTCAGGGAAGAAAGAACGGTCTTCATCTTGTAAGAGAGAGTCTGGAAAGCAGATAGATGTTAGGGGTGGAAATCGTTGCTGTGACTGAACTTGATTCTGTCCAACTTTTTCTGCTGGGCTCATTGTGTCAAACTGATGCTGTTTGAGTTGGTCGTACTGGGATTGTGTAAGCTCTCTTATTTGGGTTTGCTGTGATTGTTGGGGAGTTCCTAAACTTGCTGCCATCTGATGTGGGTGTGGATGAGTTAACTGTTGCCTTGAATGAGAGTGTGTTTGTTGTTCATGCAGGGCATGAGAGTGTGTATGGCCTGGTGGCTGGCTGAGATGATGGAGGTGTGAAGATGTGGATATACCCAAATCTGGTTCAGTGAGAAAATCGTGGAGATCTGAGGGTTTCTGTTGGGGGTGGTGATGAGGTGTAACTCTGTGCTGCTGTCTATGCCTGTCTCCACCACCTCCCTCCCCTACTGGAATAGTCACCCCAACCCCTGTTCTATCCAGCTGTCTCCCACCATCTAAGCTGTTGGCCTGGGAAAGAGACTGATCTAGCATGTCCAATGGAGACATTGAGCTCTGACTGGTTTGAGTTTGATCACTTGTTTGAGCAGCAAGACTGTAATGTGTGTCAATATCCTGGTTTTGTAGCTGGAGTTGCAACTGAGTAGACTGGCTTTGTGAATGGGATTCCACCCCATCAGGCCCAACACCCATCATACCCTGCTGACTCAAAGGATGCTGCTGTTGCTGCTGCGTTAATCCTTGCTGAGAGTCCATCTTTGTGGTGGTATGAGAAAGCACAGACTGTAGCATATGTGTTGACTGAGGAGGGTCTGGTGATGAATCCATCAAAGAGAGGGGTACCTGGCCTTGCCGAGCTTGCTGTACTTCTGGAGTATTACACAAGTAGCTGCTGTCATTTGTATTGGCAGGTTTCTTTAGCTCCATGTGAGAGTGGCTGTGCGGATGGGAGGTTGGATGAGAATGTTGAGAGTGCTGTGGATGCTGAGTGTGCTGGGAAATTTGTTGAGAGTGCTGAGTCTGTTGCTGGGAATGTGAGGACACATGTGAGGTGTGATGTGGATGCTGAGAGTGTGAGTGTTGTGTATAGAGGTCCCCTCTCCCATAATGGGCTACAGAGTCCATAGACTCATGCTGCTGTTGATGAGAGTGGGTGCTATGGGAGTGGGAAAGAGATTCAGCAACCCCTCGTACTCCTCCAGCAGAGGACTTTGGCATAGTCAACTCTGACTTGGACTGTTGTTTTTTCTGAGATATTTCTAACTGTCTATTTAAACCACCTGTTGCGTCACTAACTACTACAGCAGGAACAGAATTACTGGTGGCATTGTTGGTACGAATGACACTCTGAGGGTGGTAGCGCTCATCAGAGAGCTTGTTTATATCATAGGTCATTCCTTTGGCTTCCCCCTCCCTGTTCTGTGAGATAGACTGGGGGACTTGTTGAGAATGTGAATGATGCTGAGAAAGATGAGAGGTTGAGGTCTCTGTGTGTAATAAGTGTTGGATAAGAAAATCGTCAGCATCCTCTTCCTCACGTTGAGAGCGTTCAGCTGCCAACAAGTTTGTCTCTGTTTTTGGCTTGATAGGTGTTGAGTGGTAGGACTGGCTTTGATTCTGTCTTGTATCAGGAAACCCTTGTGGAGAGGACATGAAAGCAGGTGATAGGATAGAAGACAAGTATTTTGTGGTCCCTGAGCCTCCTGGGGACTGTACAGGATGAGCCGTAGCAGGAGACTGCAATGCTGGGTGACTGAGGGTAGAATTGACAGAAGGTGATGTACTAGACTCAGGAAGGTGGTACGAGCTAGTATTATCATTACCAACACCAGCAGTCTCACTTCCTGATCCTGTAGATCCAGGTAAACTCCCATGTGTAACCGCTCCTGATATGGGCCCACTCCTTGCTGATTCATTGCGATATCCTAAGGAAGGACTGCTTGCTCTTCTAAGAGATGATGAGCCAAAACTTGAGTCTTCAAAGACTACCTCTGCAGAGAAAGAGCGTCCTCCTGAGACTATACCTGCAAAAGCTTTCCCCCCAGTGAGTCCAGCTCCAGAGCTCAAGTCTTGGGCAGGAGGTGAGCTGAAACCTCCAAAGGGCTGGGACATATGTGCTGATGGAGGCTGGCTGGGAGAGTAAGACTGAGCATGTGGCTGGGGAGGTGTTTGATCTGATAGGCCTGCATTAGATTTGGCCACAGGCTGAGAGACGTAGTTAGATAGACATTGCTTGTTGGCAGGCTGCTGAACAAAGGTTGATGATACTACTGGCAGAGGAGGTGGTGCTGGGGCTGACTGAGGTGGTGGCTGCTGACGAGAGGGTGCTGGCAAGGAGCTGCTTGCCTTGGAACTAGAGGAGTTTGAAGAGGAGGTGGATGAGGCTGATGGGGGAGTATGTGGGGTACGGGAAGAAGAAGATGCTGTGCTAGAAGAAGAGTAGCCACTTGTGGAGCTAGTGGAACTCTTGGATCCCTTTGTAGCTGATGAAGAAGATGCCGAAGAGCTGGAGGATGAGGGTGCATAGGGAGTTTGGATAATAGGTTGATATGTTTGGGATTCCATCCGCGGTGATGGTTTGGGGTCAGTGGGTGGGCTTTGTTTCCCTAAGGGACTGCAGGGCATTCCAGCATGTCGGTGGTGGCTGACTATCTGCTGGTAGCCAGATGATCCACCACAGCTGGCATATTGCTGTAGGGTTGTGGACTGAGCTGAGGATGAGCGTTGGTAATGCTTGATCACACTGTCCTGTCTGGAAACTGCCCTCTCTGAAGGAGGCTGTGGTTGGGGAGTTGCTGCAGGCACCATGGCTGGGGTAGAAGAGAACATGGAGGTATTATACAACTGAGAAGATCGATTATGAAGCTGGGAGGACAACAAATTGAACTGGGGAGGGGGCAGGTGGCAATTGGAGGAGGTGGAAGAAGCTTGGGTCTGAGAATGAGCTGAAGGCTCCTGGGGGCTTCTGTATGTTGAACTCTGAGAAGACAGCAAGCGATCAAAGCCCAAATTGGACTGAGAGGATGCTTTGATGTGCAGCAGAGGATCATGGGGGGACAGTAAACCATTAGAAGTTGAACTAAATGCAGGACCATCCTGTAATGATAGAGAGGGAGTGAATGATCGTCCAGAAAAGGAGCCAGGATGTTGGTATGCAGAAATGGGTGAGGAAGAGGGGAAGGAACCAGAACCCGGGAGTGCCCCTGAAATGAAGAGCTCCGCTGGGGCTGGAGTATGCATGGCTACAAGACACATCACACAAACAGATAAACAATTTAACATTTTCACTTAATATTTATACTTTTTGCAAATAAGTACACTTCTGTAACAAGCACTCACCAGTCTGCCATGAGGGTGTCCGAAACTGAGAAAGGAGAGAGGAAGCAGAGGGTGTGGGCTGAGGACCCCGGGACTCAAGGGCCGAAATGAGATTCATAACAGAGGGGTCGGGACCTGAAGGGCTGGCATGGTGGAGACTGGTGTCAAACAGCCCTGACAGACCTGGCAAAAAAACAACAAGCCTCTCAATCACAACCTGTTTTATAAAAATACTATGTGAACATTCAGTAAACCTTCACTCGATTTGAACTTTAATTTCAGTTTTTATGCTACTTATACTTAATTACACTAAAAATATACAGAGTTTATTATTTTGCCTTTTTTTTGTTTGGTCATGTAATTAATCTGTGTTGCCGTGAATTGGATCAAACAGTTTATTACTTCATCTGGAAAGACAAAAAAAAATCTCTGTAACATGAAAAACACCGGTCATTACGGAACACTGATACAGCTGTTTAAAACTGCAAGGGCAAGACGTACGTGAAACTGAAATTACAATAATGTTAATTTATATTTTACAACTTCACATCCGAAGTCCCCAAAATGTTTTCCTATCACATCACTGAACAGATTCACACTCTAAAACACTAGAATATTTTAATAAATACAGGTAAAAACATCTCCAAAGGGAATGTTCAAGCATATTTTTCTTGTTACAAAAAAAGGTGAACGTAAATGGAGGAAGTTTTCAGTAGGCAAACTGCGCAAGAACTGATTCAATTTTGGAAGATCTGGAAAACTATCAGTTTTGAAAATATAATTTCCTCTGAACAAGTATTGATCCAATGATGATTCCAAATGTTAAGGGTACGTTTTCATAGTCAAGGAATCTGATAATATTGATAAAACAAATGTAGGATACAGTAGTTAGTTTTATGTGTAAATCACATTATGGGGGAACTGAACTGATTGGTGATCCCCTAATGTTTTTCAGTTCAATATTTATTAATAATTACTGTGTTTAGATTGAGATTAAAAAAACGGAAAGTGTTACTAGTTACTGATCTTGTAGGCAGTTTGTTCACCACAGATCTTACAGTTCTGAACTGGATTTCCAATGACTTTTATTTTTAACCTAATAGATTTTCTCTAGTGAAACACCTCACCTTTATGCACAGCTTTATATGTAACACACTGTGAAGTAAGGCTTAAGTTATTACCACAACACATATGTCTGCAAAGCTTTTATTGCTACAGATCTTTAATATTCTTAGCTGGATTTGGAACCTTTATTGAAGTGCTGCACTGCAGTATGTGACAGACTCACACTGTGATACAAGTAACAGATGTTTGTTGTCTTTCATAGATTTTCAATATCTTTCATACTTTCTGCTTTCACTTCTACAGCTAGTAAAATATTAAAGTAAATTTAATTCAGTACAAAAGTGTATTTTGCTAAATAATGATGTACTTTATTTAATAAATGGGTTTGTAATTACGTATCTGTTAATATGTAAATCATCAGAGTTTTGTCAATCCCTGACCATCTGATATTATTCTGATTTAAACTTCATTAAAAAAACGGGGGTAAAATACAGGCGGCTACATGTAGAAGATCCACCATGGGTTTGGATCTCTTGACCTTAATGGTGAGAGAACTACCAAAAGGCTTTGGGGGAATCTCATGTTGATTACTAACTCATAAATCTGATTCTTTGTCAATATTCAATATCTGATCAGAAATCTAATAATCGATAACTGGTGTTTAATTGGTTAGTTGTTTTTTTTTTTAAATACAAAAAGAAATACAGCATTTTTTGGGTAGAAGAACAGATTGTGATTTCAATAAAAAAAAAAAACAGAACCCAACCAAACCCTTACCAAGTGTGCGTCCAGCAGCCCCCCAGGCTCCACCCTGTCTGGAGCTCCCAGGGTGGTGGTTGGTTTCGTAGCCCTGCAGGGGGTGGGGGGTGGCATAGGCTTGCCGGTGGAGAAGTTCTAAGTCTGGGTGGGTTGACCTGGAGCTCCCATACATATGGCTAAGGAACAAAAGTTTATTAAGTTTGATCTTTATAATCACTTCAATTAACAACAATAAATACATAATAATAATAACAACAGCATTAATTAAGGTAAAAGTCTGATCGGTTCAGAAGCATTTGCATGTAAATAGAGAAATATTTTGAGGGTTCTGTTTCTTATTAGTAGAATTTGAAACAATCAAATCAAAATTAGTTTCCAAGCTGTAAATATAAAATCAGTATAAGTTTCACTAGCATGTGTTTCTATTCTAGGACAAAGGAAACTGAAATATCATCCTGACACGAGACTCCTGTTGCCTTCTAATTGTCAAATCTTAATTTAAAGAGCATTTTTGATTTTTCTCTTTGCAAAGTACCTTCAGATATGATTTGTTTTCAAGAAGTGACACCATAGAAATAATCCAAACTGAGCCGAATTTTATTTAGATGTTCTGTAGTGTTTTAAGGATTCATGATATTAGGTAAATCACATAAAAAAAGAGACATTAAAAATGTCAAATTGGTACAGGTTGGTTGCTTGTCTAGATGTATGCTCAGGAGAACACGGAGGACAAGTAAAATCTTCAAATTGATGTGTTTCTCAAACAGTTTTAATCATTTTCCCCCTTTTTTCAGTGTCACTCATCATTCTTCTGTAAGAGGTCAGTGCTAACAGGAAAGGCCTGTGCTTGGTCAGCAACAATGTTTAGGTAGGTGGTAACTGTCAAGAGTAAAACAGACATGGATGGCAAGATTCCTAAGAATACTGCCTAAAGCATCTCTCTGACAACCCCCCACCCCATCCCTCTGGTCTGCCACTTTTCAACATCTCCCTGGTGAGGGAGGGCTGGCCGTCCACATGATGTTGATCCATCCAACCAAACCACCTTCTTGCTTCACTCTATGATCCAGTTTAGATGCTCACTTTCCAAATATAGACCCTTTCATCAGTAAACACAGATCAACATTCTCACCAGTCAGTAGCATCACAGCCACATACAAACATCATGTTGTGTACTCTATGTTGAGCTTCTTCCAATCAAAATTTGATTTTTTTTTTACAGTAGCTCTTCTTTTGGATTGGATAGGACAGCCAGCCCTCAGTCTCCACACAGTAATCAGCCCAGGTCACCTTAGACCACGTCACCAGCTCGCAACTTTTCCCAGGTTCTGAACACTACAGATCAGGAACATCCCATAGCAGCTGCAGTTGTGTTGGTACTGCACCTGCTGGTCTTCATCAAAGTGACTCAAATTCTTACTCTGCTCACTTTTTTTTACATTCCAATCCATCAGCATCAGGAACAAAATGTTCCGTTCAGCATCCACATCACTGTCAGGTACCTTCATATTTCACTTCACCTGCCACTAGTCAGAAAGTTATCAGTGTACACGCTGACCTGTTTTCTACTATTGACAACTAATGAAAACTAGAATAAATGAAAATATAATCTAATATATGTTTTTAATAAATGTGAACTTGAAATCTGAATCTTGTGAATGTTTTTAGTCCTCATCTTGGAGCCTCAAATCTTGTCTTGAAAAACCTTGAGTGAACTGAAAATTAGAACTGAGTATTTTTTATAACACATGTAAGATTTGCTAACACTGACGATTGAGATTTAACTGTAATAAATATATAACAAATTATGTCAAAGAGCCTTTCAATTCTTGACCTTAAACAAGAAAGCTAATTTAAACCTTTAAAAATTAGAGTTTTTTTCACCAAACTGATTGTCATTAGCTCGGCTTTTTATTTCCTTCCTTAGTTTAATGTTTTATGTGACTGCAAGTAAATGTTGTGTTAAAATTAAAGATATATATATCACTGTCAACTGGTGGTGGCAAGTAAAAATACCAATGATATATTTAAAGGTCTGTATATTTTGATTCAAAGGATGGAGCTGGTGCAGTTTTGCTACTTTGGCAGTGGAAGGTTTAAGTTTATTTTGACGTAGCCTGATAAAATAAAACATTAGTGCAAAAATTGCATATTTGCTGATAAGAATGTGTCACTGTGCAGCTGGTAACTGGATCAGGTTGGATTTCACAGCCAAAACACCAGATTCAATCTATTAAACATTCAGAATTAATCAAACAAGCTTCAACCTGTTAAAGGAGACCCATGTACACAACTGAGAACAAAGACATGCCTATTTACAGAATCTGTGAATCAATGTCACTTAAGAAACAGATTATCTTGGGGCTAAATAAGCCAAATATAAATCTCTCTCTTTTTCTAACTATAACTTCTTTTTTTCCGGTTGTTTAATTTTATTTTTGCTCTTTAAGTTAAGCAACAAATAACGCTCTGTTTGAGTGCTTATGTGCTGGTATGCACCTCCTGTCGCTTTAATGAGGACGGAATCCACGGAGTCTGACTGATGTGGTTGTCAAGGCGACCGTGGAGCAAAGCTAGCAGGCGCTTTGCTAACTTTAGCATGGCTCGAGGCCGCGCTTCATTTTAACATCGAACGGGACGGACATGTAAAAAGGCAACGTTTCATCTGTCAGCCGTTAACGAGAGAGTAATGGATACCGAAAGAATTTGTGAATAACAAAGCAACACCGCTCTGTGGATTCCCCTGAGTGCTGTTACACTGAAAGAAAAAAAACCCTGTGATGGTGGAGGGAGCTGCTCGCAGCTGCAGACTGACTGTGTCCTCTTAGTGCGTTTTACCGTGAACAAACCGGGTCCCGTTGAGCTGAAACACGGCGTTCCTGAGCTGTAAGCTATCCGATGCTAACACAGCTGCAGCTAATGCTCACGTGATGTCAGAGTTACAGTCTAAACTTTAATTAGCGCTTAATTATGTGACAGCCCGGGCAGTCCGTCAGTCACGTGACATTACTGTAGAGTATTGTTTACTAATAAGTCCCCCCCCCCCCCCCCCC